>JANHGN010017918.1:14340-29310 GCA_024605025.1 Megaceryle maxima
AAAAGAAAAGAAAAGAAAAATAAAAACCCACCAGGTTTGGATGTCCTTTATTTTTTCCCCAGTGAAATGTAGTAAAAAGGAAAATTTTACCTTGGAGCTGCCTAATCCATTAGTTTTTTCTCAAAAGAAATATTCTATTTTTTACACTCTGAGAACACTGAAACTGTTTAAAAATTCTCTCCTACCTTTGGCTAACACTGCTTGACTTGAATTATGAACAGTTGAATTTTGGTCATCTCTGAAACAGCCTATTTTCTTACAGATATGTTCATAACCACACCTCACAGCAATTAGCCCTGTTTCTGTGGTCTCTGAAATGAAAAAGTTCAGAAACAAAAAAAGCAACTGGACTGCCTACAGCAAGAGTGGTTGCCATTGTTTACCATGTTGTTGACGTTCCATTGTAGAAATGATATAAAGAGAAATAGATTTTTCTTTGAGCCAGTTGAGGCCTTAGTGTTGCTGTCATCCTGCTTCACCATCCCAGTGAGAATTTGTGGTCCTTGCTCCTTGGCAGTGCCTTAGGTACTTCTTCAGCAAACTTTATGGCTGCTCCAGAAAGCAAATCCTCTGTGTATAATATGATAGTCTGTAACTGGGGTAAACCAGCGTGATTCTCTCTATGCTTCAGTAAAGATGGTACAATTATAATTTAATGTGGAAAAATGTAATAGTACAGAGGACTGGGTTAAACAATAGCAAAACGAGCCATGCTTTAAATGGAAACAGCCCCCATGACACTGCAAGGAAAATGTTGTGGCAGACACAACTTCAAACCATTAGGCAATATCTGGTATCAATTAGAAAAGTGCACAGGACACTGGGCTGCTCTGTGGGTTTGATGCCTCTCCTGTGATGCAGCACCCAGCACCCAGCACCACACAGGACAGGTCAGGCTTTGCTTGAATTACATAGGCTGTGTCGTTTTTCAGATAGTCTGTAGCACCAGGCTGGGTTAGTAGATGAGAATAGTAAGCTGTGGTACAGTGGGTAGTAAGAAAACTTGCTTTTGAAGGCCTGCATTTAATTATCTTCCTAGTCCTGATGCATGTTGTAGGTATTGGTGTCTAATGGTGAAGGAAACTCCGCTTTGTGATGATGTTTCCTCTTCAAATTCAAGCTCAGGCTGTTTCTTTTCAAAAAGAAATAGACAGCATTGTGTGTGTCTGAAGCAAGTGAGTAAAAATGTGTGGCAAAACACAGAACTGCACTGGATGTCAAGAAATATTGAAACTAGAAGTCATATGTGAGGTGTCTCCTCTGTGGCAGTCACTCAAGTCAGGTTGTGCCCATGGGTTGAGTCTGCAAGGAACATGCCATAAATTTTATTGAGCAGAATGAAGGCAGAATTACCAAAACTAGAGCTGAAGTACAACAAAAGGCCTTTCCTCCCCAGCACACCACGCAGCTCCATCATCTCAGCTGTGATAGGAAATCTTCCTTGTCATGCTGGCACAACCATGTCCTCTCTGACTTCAAGCTTTGCGGAGTGCCACAGCTCTCTCTCACATGGATTTTGGCAACCAGTTAAAAGCAATGTGTCCTATTTCTCCATCTCTCTCTGGGGCAATCACTCAGTGAGGCAAAGGCAAGTTAGTAGGTATCAATGACATGGTGTCAGTGCTCTATTAGCATAAACACACTCTTTACACACAAAATCCCCAAGATGATCCTCAGCTGGCCAGAGCACTCACTGAAAAAGGCAAGGCTGCAGCAAAACCTGTGCTCTGATCTCACCTTGTTTCTACATGAAGCAGGAGGATGGTTGCATCTGTGGTAGCACTTCAGACACCAAGTCTTCTTTCTGAGCTGAGTCTGAGACAGCTTTTACCCTGGAAGAAGATATGCCACTGAGCATCACAACTGATAACATCCTAAGAAAGATGAAGGATAAAAGACATTGAAATCATCTGATGGTTTTTTTTTGTTTTCCAGGAAGGCCCTGTGACTTAAAGGCAGTTTGGTGGTTCTATTTGTGATTTTGTTAAGACCAGATATGTCATTTTTAAAAACAGCAAAATGACTTCTTGTAATTTGAACAGAGAAAGATTATTTTTAAGGTTCATATATGAAAGGAATAACTTTCAGCTATAACTCTACCTGAGATATGGAGTTTCTCAAGAGCAACTGAGTACTGGGAACTTCATGCCACTCTGCAATTACATTATTTCATCTGTCTTGGCAGCCAGCCTTCCTTTTTCATCATCTCCCATCCTTCACTCAGTCTAGGTTTTTGCCTCCTTTTCCATGGTCCCCTGATAAATAAAAACCCACATGCCTTCATTTCCTTGGAAATTCAGATATTATTTCTGGCTGTATCATGATTTTCTAATTTTCATGTGTTTCTTAACACTGAAGAAGGATAGAAAGCACTACTCAATTCTGGATCTAGGGCTGCTCAGTGACAATGAAAAAAATTCCCATGTGTTTCCATGTGTTCAACCTTACCACTTGCTGCCTCCTCCCTTCCTTCTACAGTCTCATCCCCTAAACTGAAGGATACATAGTTACATATTTCCATCAGAACCAAGTATTTTCAAACTTTGTTGCATGCAGATCTCTTTCTCAGTAAATAGGGGTTCAAAATTAAGTCATAAACTCTCTTTCCATGCTCTTGTTTGCCTTCTGACTGTGGAAGCAAGTCTGGGTTATACTTTTAAATTTTTTTCCCTTTGTATAGGCTGCAAGAAAGACAATGCAGAATGAGACTGGGCAGCTGCAGCAGCCTGCACAGAGACAGAACAATATTAATGCACTGGGTTTTGTCACGTCTCCAAGGGAGCATGTGCTTTTCTTCCTGTGTCACTGGACCATTATCTCAGTGGGAAGAAGGTATTTATTTCTCTCATTGTACGAAGAGACTGGCTATAGGGCTTTCATACTCTTTCAGTTGCTCTGTAGAGATGTGGCAAATTTTGTCAACAGCTGGAAAAAACAACATTCAACATTATGTCTGGTAAACTTTTTTTTTTTTTTTTTTTTTCCAGAATTCTATAACTCACAAAGGGCCCCATGGTTTTGCACTTTGCAGCAGCAACTCCTTCTAGAATCCCAGCTCAGCCATAACACACTCAAGGCACTGGCCTTTGCAGCATCACCAAGCCAGGCAGCTTTGCTGATAAATGTAACTTCAACCAGGGCCATGAGCAAAGCTATGTGCTGTCATGGACCTGTTGTTGGGAAATCCCTCAGAGCCTTGGAACCTGGACAGCACTTGCTCCTCAGCTGCTGGTTTGGTTGGTGTCCCAGGCTAATGGGTTCCCATCTCCAGCTCCAGCCCCAGCCTGGATAGCTGTGGGTGGGTCTCCTCTGCCCATCACAGTGTGGCTGCTTCCAGCTGGCTCTCAGAGAGGCCCTGGCAGGTAGTTGTGTGCTCCCTTCCCTTGTCCAAACACTGTGCTAATCATCATTCACCCTACTATTTAATATTTCAAATATGCGTGAATTATCCTCCAACTTTCAGCATTCAGTTATTTTCTCAGATGTTCCATGCTTCTCATGGGTCATAGCTCTCCCTTGGGATACCACACTTCTATTTCAGACCTGAGAAAAAGCTGTGTTCTGAAGGTTGGTCTGTGTCTTTTTTTTTTTCAACTTTTTTAGTGGGTCTAATAAAAGCTATTACCCTCTGCTGCTTTATGGTCTTAGACCATTACAACCCACGGCTGCTAGCACCAACGTTGCCAGGTTGCGGTAACTGTATAGACAGCTCAGTCACATCAGCCTCCTCACATTATGTTTTTTTCTGAAGTGGTCTTGAGGAAAACCAGTGCCCAAAGAACCTCTCCCCTTTCCACTTTCTGGGCTTTGGGAAAGGTTGCACATTTCTGAGGTCATGTTGCATCCTTGTCCCAGGGGTCCTGGCCCCAGCTTGGACTGAGATCTTTGTTTTCTCCTACATGGCTCTCCACATCTGCAAGGCTGGAGGACTGAGGCTTGTTCCCTGGTTTTCAGGTGCTTTCACTTTTTGATGAAAATCATCAGGTGACAAGCAGCATCTTGCTCTGTAATTCAGAGCATTTACATATAAGGCAAACACAGGTACTCCAGGTGCTTCCAGTGAGTGCTCTCCCATATCAAAACCATTTTCCTCTATGCCATTAGGCTGGGGATAGTGGAGGTGAGCTACTGTGTGGACTCAGAGTAGTTGGAGGTTGTGATTAAACCCCTTCTCCACTGCAGACCATCCAGCTTCACAGCACCACATCATGTCAGTATTGTTAAGCTCAGTACACCAAGCTGATAAAAAAGAAGTGAATTTCATATTTATGGTTCACACTTATTTTCTAATAAAGCTCTTTGTAGGGACAATGCAAATTTTTTTTTTGCTCACAGTCTGCTGGGATTTTCTAGCCATCATAACCATATATATTTTAACATTGTTTCAGGGTTCAATTTTTGTTATTCCATGAATGCAAGTTTATCCTCTGACTTGCTGTATTTTTGATGTATGGGACCAACTGTCTTCCTGTTCATTTGAAGTTGATATAAAATATCTTAGTGTTTCGCTTGGGATTTTTTCATCCCTGACTGGTCTGACCTTCTTGTTATGTCACTAAAGAAATAGTGTGGCTCCTCTGTGTCAGAGACAGAGTGGGAGGGCCACAGGCTACTGGGGCCATGGCATGAGTACCTGAGGTACAGGTAGGGGGTGGATGTTTGTTTTGGAGAAGGTGTAAGAGTGTACCAGAAGCTGTACCTGAACTGAGGTAGAGATGACCGCAGTGGCCATGCAGAGATGTTACATCAGAGGGGTTTCCTATCTCCTCATCCTTTTGCTGCATGCTCTGGGTGACCTCCACTAGTGTCCATGCTCTTAGCCACAAAAAAAAGTGGATAAATATTGATGATTTCCAAACTTTGAAGTGCAATGGTGAAAGCAGAAGTGCAACATCACCTGCATCTGGGCACATAAGCCATCAGAGAGAGCAGAGTGCAAATAAAAATAGTGAGGTGGGGGTGGGGGAAGCTGGCCGTGGAGACCTGCACTGTGCTGCAAAATGTCCCTGCCACCAACAGCATTATTCAGTGACAATGTCTTGGCATTCTACTTTTAGATGCCATTTCATCCCATTCTTCCTTTCTTCCCCTGTTTTAATTCCAGGATGGCTCTGAACAGAGAAGATGAAGGCAGAATTGCAGGAGTGTAAAATACATCTAAATTAATCAGATATGAAAGCCTGAAGTGTGTTAAGCTTTGAGATGATTGATGTGTTGCTTTAAGTTCCTGGACATGGTTGAGACTCAAAAGAGAAAATGGGGGAAACATTGGCTGGGTGGTCCAAGGTCAGTTCATAGGTGTGAAGTTTGGCCCTGCACAAGACATCTTTCTTCACCAGTGAAAGTCCCTGGCTTGGTTCCCATGGCAGCACATCCTGGACCTGTACTGTGAGGGGGTGAAAGCCTCGCTCTGCTGCAGTCTGTTACAAACCTGCTGGGTGTGCACCATCAGCCATGCTTTGGGGATTGGGGTGATTAGCTAATCATGGTGACCTTCTAGGCAGGCTGGTCACTGCAAATTGTGATGCATTCAGCCTCATCCTGATGAGGTATATCATGTACCACGTGGGTGGTTTGCTGTCTCCTCACTAGGCACAGTGGGTAGCTCATGGCCACTGAATCATGATATCTGGAATATGGGGTGGTCCCAGAAATGCATTTCTGCTGGGAAACATTTCTTGCCACAGAAGAGTTAACCTCTGGTGACTGCTTGGAGCTCCTGTGCTGGGTCACTGCAATGTCAGCAGCCTCCGAACGCAGCAACATGCCTCCCCTTTCCTGCTGGCTTAAGATGGCCTTTCTTCTACAGCAAAGAAATTAAATCTTTCCTTTCTGCTTTTATTTATTTCTTTTTTAAAACAGAGGGATTTCTGCAAAAAAAGCACATGTACTCTAATGTGACCCTTCCGTGTTCCTGTGCAACACAGACCTTCTTATTTCCTGAATGGCTTGCTCTGCACTCAAGTTAACTCACACCCTGGATTTTGTCCAAGTACATTTTGTTTCTTATATGAGGCCAGCCTTTGCTGAGTTGCGGTGCCCTTTTCTTCCCCCTACTCTCTTCCTTGTTTCTCTATTATCATTCTCGTTGACGAGTGTTACTGTCACCCTGCAGCCGAAGTGGGGAGAACAAAGCCCAGCCCCATGCCTGCTCCTGACAACAGCTGAAGCTAGCCTGATGAAGCTGCCGTGAATGCCTTTTTTAACGAGCCTCTAGGTTGAGCTGTTCCCAGCTCAGCCCGGCAGTGAAAGGTATGTCTGAAACCAGCTGAAGCAGAAAACATTTGAACTCTACACCCTGCCAAATAGCTTCCAGATGTGTAAGATGTAGCCTCGCTATGGACTCCGACTGTAGCTCTGCCAACATATGTCTGCACATTTCTGGTGCACAGGGAACATGAAAGTAGATCTTTTACAACATCTGCTGCCTTTCTCTAGTTCTCCCACCCTGCTTCTTAGGGTCCTTTTCCTATATGTCATTCTTTCATAAAAAAAAAAAAATAAAGAAGAGCTACAGGTGCTACTGATTTATTAAATCTTCCCATAATGTTTCATACATTTTTGTGTTGTCAGTGTGCTAAAAAAGAAGGAAAAGATAGATACTTTGTTCTTCCGCCTAGAGATCAAGCTACTGCCCAGGTTCTTTAACGAACTCTGTACTGATTCGCAGTTCAGCTGTGTGCTCTTCTTGCAGAATCAAATCATAAAATGGTGTAAAATTCCACTGAAAGTGGGCTATTGTAAAAAACAGAGATTTATCTTACTGTCATAAGAAGTATTGCCTTAATTCTACAGTCACCTGGGTATGAGAGGTGTCAGAGAAGAGCAGGCCAGAACAGAGGAGGGAGAGAGCAGAGCTGCTGGGGATTAGATTATATGAGAATGTGATAGTATCTTTTTTTCAAATAAAGAAAAATATTACTTTTTAAGGTCTTACTTTTAAAGTACTGTTTTGGTTAAGAAAAAATGAAAATAGAAGGCTTCCTTTTCTATTGTTCCCAAACAAACTGAGGTAGATAACCTTATTTCTTCAGGTTTGCTATGACTTCTTATCTCTGACTCCATGGGTCGTAGTTATTTACTGAACTTTATTCCTACACCAAAAAATGTGTATTCTTCAAGAAGTAATTATCTTTGGAGCCCATGGCTGTGTTGGTCTCATCTGGTCTGGTCTCATCTAACCAGACCCAGGCCTGGAATATATTTCTATGAGAGACCACCTGGGAATCACAGAAGCCATCTACATATGACAGGGAGTTGTGGTCAAACTTCTTTCTGGCACATTGTAGACCAGAGGAATCTAATGATTGGAAAGACTTCATTTGGCCCCATCATCACTACCAAGCTGATTGATGAAGCTGAGATACAGCCATACTGACACACCTATTTCTCTCTTCTTTCTGGGATGAGCTGGGGCAGGGTGTGTGGTATATGAGAAGCCTTTCAGTCAACTTGTAGGACTTTTACAGATAAAAAAAAGTCAAAGGGAGGATGTCTGTGCAGAAGTGCATGTTGCAGAGCTGGTGAAGGCAGACAGGGATACACAGCAAGATGGGAAAAAAGGTGGTTCCTAATCTAGTCTGTCTATAGTGTAAACTGCCTTATTTTGTCTTCCTTAGTTTGGAGCTTCAGTGCAGTGATGTTCACCCATTGCTACAGTTTGCAATGAATCTGCCTAGCTGACACCCAGCCCTGACACCCAGCCCTGAATTAGTTTACAGTTTTTTGGGGACCACAGCCCTGAGAACTACAGTTCTCACCAGCAGTGTCATTTAGCCAGGTATGCAGGTACTAGTGCCTAATTTCAGGCACATAAGAAGTCTAACCATCATGCCACACACTAAGCATGTGTGGAGGGATCTGCAAGACCCCAGGTCTCTGGTATAGCATCTAATCTTGTAGGGGTGACCAATTTGTTGCAGGCTTTTGATGTCTATATGGGTCCTTTCTTCCTTAAAGTGTTTGGTGGTTGTTTTTTTTTTTGTAGAAGTCTCACCTTCTGCTGCTGTGAATGTATGGATCAGCTCTTGTTATAAAGATCATTTATTCTAGCCTAAATTGAAAGTTTGAGATTTTATTCCTATTATCACTGGTTTTGCTATTTTTTCTAAATGGTTTGCTTCTTCAGTTGGCTTTTCTTCTGATAGTTAAGGCAAAAGACTGCTGTACCACAGTTAAAGATGACTAGAGAAACACATGAACTGTAAAAAAGTTTTTAGGAACAAAAAGAATGGTCTTAGTTTACCTGCACCCCCTTCTTCCTCAGATGTAACAGAGGAAAAGAAAGGCCCTGATAATGGCTGCTGCCTCATCTCTTGACATGATTTTTGTAACTGTGTGCCAAAACTGAAAAGATTGGGATGAAACACCTTTGCTTTTACAGAGACCCATTCCTCAGTGATTTAAATCTTTGAGATAATTATATATTGTGA
This sequence comes from Megaceryle maxima, assembly GCA_024605025.1. NCBI lineage: Eukaryota > Metazoa > Chordata > Aves > Coraciiformes > Cerylidae > Megaceryle > Megaceryle maxima. The sequence continues at coordinate 22,773 of JANHGN010017918.1, forward strand.
AGCATCTGGAAGTCTCCTTGGCCCCTTACCAGCTCAGTGTCCCGTGGAACATCTTCCTTTGAGTGCCCCCAGAGAGTGACCTTTGACTCCATGCCTACAAGACAAAGCAAAGCATCTCAGGTTTAAAGGTCCTGTGCTCCTCCTCTTGTAATCCCTGCCTAAGTAGTATGTGAACAGGAAAAGAGAATCAGCAAATGCCATTTCAATTACAGAGGATACAGCTTAGTCTAATAAACAGTACCACTGATATAATCATGCTGCATGTTAAAAACACCAGTGCCCTACTTATCATATCTTCATGATAATCATGGTAACTACTCTGTAAGCATAGTCCAGATCGAACAGAAGATAGTGAAGGAGACCAGACTTGCTTCAGTCTTTGTGTCTGTCTGCTCTTCCATTCACTCAATTAGTTTTGGATCGGACTGTTTTCACTCACAAGTCATCTCTTTGATCTACCTCAAGTACACCCTAAGACACTTCTGTTTTCCTTCTCCAGTTTCCTAGGCTTACATTATTGCTCCCTGATGGCTCTGATCTCACATTTTGAGCTGCCCCAGGCCTTTCTGACATTCCCAGTGAAACTACAACAATCCTATTTCTTTAATCACTCTTAGGTGTAAATTTGATCTCTGTTAGTCTGCCAGCTGTCTCCTCTGGAGACTTCTATACGCCCGACAGCTCTGTGTATGCGCTGAGACTGCACATCGAGATAGTGTAAAAATAGGAGAATACAACTCTTTATATCTGAAGTGATGCCTGTTTGCAAATGCAGAGCTTTCATGTGTGTCATATAATGTTGCATATTCCCTACAGCAGATTTCATTATGCTCCCCAGTCTCACAGGACTGACTTCCCAAGTGTCTTGGGAGCTCAAGAAGTTGCTGAAGTTAATGATGCAGGACAGCACATCTGAGACTCTTGACTTTCCATCTTTTAATAGCTATAAGAAGGTTTTGGACTGGCAAAAGTGAGAAGATGCTAACATCTGCAGAAGGCTAACCGGCTCTAAACTCCTGCATGCTTTCTGCCTTTGTCAGCCACTGTCTGTTTGATGGGGGGACTAATGAGACTTCCTCTGCTAAGACTCAGTAAGTAGTGTGGTTAACTACTTTTTCAGAGGGTGGGCGTCTGTGTATCATTCATCTTGGTCATTGGCATCATTGGTCAGCTGGGGTCTGTGGTATAATGTCTGTTTCCTTAATGCATAGCAGGGACCATTTAAAATGGAGTAAGTGTTGCCAGTCAGAGGGTTGTAGTGCAAATCTATCATAATGAATCTACACTTTTCATATTATTATCACCACTGTATTATGAAATATTATATACTGTTATTATGTGTTGTTAAGATTATGAGTAATAATATAAATTAAAATCTTTGTTACCTTCACAATCAGTGCAGGTTTTTGTGGTTCAGTTGTGGTGACTGAAGCACTCCTGAGTAGTGATACTATTTTTCAGTCCTTAAAAGTCCGACTGAATGTCGTTATTTTAGACTATGTACTTTCTGTGTCTCCCACTTTTTGCAGATAGCTCTGTGGGGTCCTCCAATCACACCAGCTGTGGGGCTCTCTGCAGCAACTCCACCAAGATTGCAAGGACTGGGAAGTGGAAAGGGTCAATAGAAGAAACAACAGTTACAGGGAGGTTTATGGCTACCTATACTTTCAGCTGTTGGTTTGGCTTATTATTTGGGGAGCACATGTCATTTAATGAGATGACTTCTGTCAATAGCTCCTTAAATGTATTGTTTGATATAAAACATTGTCCACTTTATTATTATTATTGTACATGTGGAATGGATTTAGAATCCACATTTTTACACAAGTGCACAGACTACTATTTGGTGATATTCAAAAGTGCAACGGGCAAATGCCCACAGCAGACCTGTTCAAGTTGCAGCTTTACATGATTAGGATATATTGAAGCCAGAAAAATGTATTTCCTGAAAGAGAAAGAAGAAAGAATCCTTGATAACTACTTACTATCTATAACCACAGCAAATGAATAGTGCCTTTCCCTGGATTAGCGTCTATCTTAACCCTGAGATATTCTTACAAGCTCTTGAGATGGTCTCTCAAGCTCATATGATAGAATGTTCCTGACTAAGAGCAGAGCAGTGCAGCCTCTCAGAAATGTAAAATAACACTCAGCTAAAAAGCATGAGAGGATTTAGTGAAAAAAAAATAAATAACCTAGTTGTAAGGTGTTCTGTGGTCTTGAAAACAAACAGAAAAAAACACTCCAAAATGATTCTTACTTCATCCTCCAAGACCTGCAACACAAAATGTAAAGGAAGATTCCAGAACTTCAGCAAAAGAATTTATAAACAGAAAAGCAGAGCAGAAATAAATTGCCAGGGATTTTAGAGGGGAACATGAAGGGTATAAAGTGCAAATGAAAATAACCAGGGAGACAGACCTCATTTAATACATAATCTACATAAATACTAGAAAAAAATTTTCAAAGACAGAGGAGAAAGAATAGGCCCTGACAGGTCTTTGGAGCCTTGAAGAGCAGGGAATAGGACATAGAAACAGCAAAGATGTGCAGTTTCTTCGGATCAAAAAGATGAATCTTTAAAAATCTTGCTAATTTATTTTTTTTTTCCCAAAAAAACCCCTACAGATTGAAGCAATGGTCCAGTTTTTTCCCAGTGGAAGAAAAACAAAAGGTGATGTTTCTATCCTTTTCTTCAATTCCTAAGTGCTGCATAAGAGGAGTATGATACTTTGCTACATCAGCAGAGACCCAATTTAAAAGATGGATTTACTTGTCCTTAGTATTACTTGCCTGTCCTACAAGAACAGAAATGCATATATTTATGTATATTTTATGTCTAAATAGACTTCTCTTCTATCTCACTGAAGCTTTACTGTGCCTTCTCATTCTCAAGGGTTTTTAATCTACCAGTAACTAGTAGACTCTTTTTCATTTTCTCTGCAGCCTTTACACTGCCTAGTGCTCATTTTTAGAATCAGTACAAACTCAGAAATAACAGTTTTGTGAGTCCTGGAGGCTCATTGCTGGGGTTTTTTTGCAGTGTACTTGACACATTTTTTTTCTGTAAATTCCTAGATTTAGCACAGAGTTAGAATCTCCAGTCAACTTCTTCAAAAATTTTGGAAAATGCTGAGAAAATGAAACCTGTAAAGAAGAGAATTTTCAGGGGTATTATTCATGCTTATGGAGACAGATTATGAATTTGGCTTATTCACACTAGCTACAGCTCTTAGCATATCCAAAGACTGTAACTCCAAGGAATTATGCATTCAGAAAGCCCCTTCTCTCTCCAACACCCTCTCCAAACCCTTTTACCTGACTTCTTATCTCCAAAGTCCAAATTCTGCAAAACTAATATTCCAGTCTCTTCTTTCACAAGAGGAAATTCCAAGGCAAAATGTCTTAGCCCTGACCTCTTTTGCAATTTAATGTCTTACAAGGCAACTCTAAAATGTTTGGGGGTTTTTTAATTATTATTATTACTATTATGATTATTGTTATTATATAGAAAGTTATTTCCTTGCTCCTTCAACTGAATATAAAGTAAGCACGGCAAATCAAGTGTTCTAATGAAGACTGTTATTGTCTTTGGTTCTGAAATTCCCCTCCTGACAGCCATTAGGATCTTTCAGCAAACACTATCAAGATGACATACTCTATATGTCTAAAGGCTTGATCAGCAGTTGCTGCATAAAATCTTGTATAGCCTCCAGGACATTATTGCCTTTCCAGAGAATAAATTGGCAGAGACATGCTTGTCCAACTTGCTTTGTTTAAAAGAACTAAAATTCAGGTTGGCTCTGTAAAAAAAGTCCCTTTTGACTGGAAGCGGCAGGCTTGAGCTCTTCATGTCAGCTACCTATAAGCTATGAAACAAGCAGGTAGGGAACACATGTTCTGCAATATAATTTGTTCCTGACCTCTGCTGAAATAAGTAAGAATCATAGAATCATCTAGGTTGGAAAAGACCTTTAAGATCATCGTGTCCAACCATTAACCCTACTGTACCAAGTCCACCACTAAGCCATATTCCCAAGCACCACATCTATATTGATTTCAAATACTTCCAGGGACGGTGACTTAACCAGCAATCTGTGCAGTCTGTTTCAAAGCCTGACAACCATTTCAGTGAAAAAAAATTATCCTAATGTCCAGTTTAAACCTCTCCTAGTGCAGCTTGAAGCCATGCCCTCTTATTTGTTTCTGAGAAGACACCAGTGCCTACAATTCTACAAGGCCCTTTCAGATAGCTGTATAGAGCAAGAAGGTCTCCCCTCAGCCTCCTTTTCTTCAGACTAAACAGTCACAGTTCCCTCAGCCATTCCTCATAAGACTTGTTCTCCAGGCCCTTCACCAACTTATTTGCTCTTCTCAGGACCTTCTCCAGCACCTTGATGTCTTTCTTGTAGTGAGGTGCCCAAAACTGAACACAGTACTCAAGGTGCAGCCTCACCAGTCCCTGGTTCAGAGGGACAATCACCTCCCTGATCCTGCTGGCCACACTATTTCTGATACAGGTCAGGATGCTTCTGGCCTTCCTGGCCACCTGGGCACTCTGCTGGCTCATATTCAGTATTCAGCCACTTGTCAGTCAGTACCCCCAGGTCCCTTTCTGCTGGACAGCTTTCCAGGCATTCTTCCAATGTGCTTCCACTTGTAAGGTATTTGCATCTTTAGTTCCTTCCATGTTAGACAAACTTCAGCTAAATCAGACTCACATATTTTCCCAGAATTCAGGGATTGATGTGTTTTTCTGATACTTCCCAGAAGCCTGGGTTTTTTCAGCAAACTATTGAGAGTATTACATGTCTCATTATGTAGGCTTTTTTTTTTTTTTTTTTTTTCATTTACAATGGATAGTGTATGGATAATTGCCATTTATTAAGAGATGCAAGAATATTTTAGGGCAGGTTATTGGTCTTATATATATACATTATTCCTGGCTTTGAACTGAGTGTTTCCTAGAATGCAAACTGCATGACTCTCCTTCAGAGCACAAGAGATACTGAGTAGCAGGGCAGCAAACAGGGTCCTCGGACCCATGTGGTTTTTTTTTGTTTTTATTCCTTCCCTCTTCTCTTCCCACTCCATGATTGTTAATGCTTTGCCACAGGAAATGAGAAGTGAAGTCTGAATATACACAAGCATATTTATATGCTTGCCTATCATTTCCTAGGCATGCCCATGTTGACTCAAGTACTTCATCCAGAGAATTTTTTATTAGCCAAAGAACATACTTATCTTGCATCTATGCAAACATCATGCATCTCCTGGATTCATGTGCGTTTTTGGTTAAAAAGAAGGAAAAAGCTTATTAAGTATTAAGAGGTCAGAGCCAAGTAGATCCAACTAAGAAACAGCATCAGAAAGATATTTTCATGTCACAGGCAATGATATTGTAGGATGGTTCTTACCTTCAGCAGGGTATTTGGTAATACTGGAATTGGAGAATGTTCTCCTTGGAGTCATATTTCCTGAACAGACTTGTTTAATTAATTTAATTACAGTCAGGTTTCCTTCACTGTGTGAAATTTTCATGATAAAATGCTTCAAAACCAGCTCTGGTCCAAATACATACTTTTTTAGTCCTAACTATTAATAATCACTTAGTCCTTTGGCTTGGGTGGTGGGGTCTTTTGGGATGAAGTTGATGATTTGATCCCATGTTGGTCCTGGCTGATGCCAGCAGGTATGTAACTGTTAGACAAATTTGTCTCCTGGAAGTACCCTTAGACTTTGGTCTACCTCGGTGATGGTATTGGACCTGTAGAGAAAGACTAAAATACCCTATTTTGCAGGGTGGAGTAGGGGTAAAGCTGTGTGCCTGCAGCTGGACCAGCCAGCAGATGCTCCCTGCACAGAGTACATTATAGAATCATAGAATTATAGAATCATAGAATTGTCAAGGTTGAAAGGGACCTTAAAGATCATCTAGTTCCAACCCCCCTGCCATGGGCAGGAACACCTCCCACTAGATCAGGTTGCTCAGAGTCCCATCCAGCTTGGCCTTAAAAACTTGCAGAGATGGGGCCTCAACCACCTCTGTAGGCAACCTGTTCCAGTGTCTCAGCACCCTCATGGTGAAGAAATTCTTCCTAATGTCTGACCTGAATCGACCTCTCTCTAGTTTTAATCCATTCCCCCCAGTGCTGTCACTGCCCGACAGCCTAAAAAGTCCCTCCCCAGCTTTCTTGTAGGCCCCTTTAAGATACTGGAAGGCCACAATAAGGTCTCCCTGGATCCTTCTCTTCTACAGACTGAACAACCCCAACTCTCTCAGTCTATTCTCATAGGAGAGGTGCTCCAGCCCTCTGATCATCCTCATGGCTCTTTTCTGGACATGTTCCAGCACATCCATGTCCTTCTTGTAACAGGGGCTCCAGAACTGGATGCAGTACTCCTGGTGAGGTCTCATGAGAGTGGAGTAGAGGGGGAGAATCACCTCCCTTGTCCTGCTAGCCACACTTCTCTTGATGCAGCCCAGGATATGATTGGCTTTCTGGGCTGCAAGAGCACACTGCTGGCTCATGTTGAG
>JANHGN010017919.1:0-28506 GCA_024605025.1 Megaceryle maxima
ATTATGATGAAAAAGCATCTTATTCACAAGTCACCAAGTCATATACTTCTGCTATAGCAGCATTCCTTTCTGGAATAAAAATAAACTGCATCCCAGTTTTCTTTAAAGCATTCAACAGCATACATTTAATTATCAAAGCAAGTCCATCTGTTCTGTGAGTTAATACTGACAATTTTACTGTTAAAATACATGTGTCTCTTAGTGCAGCTGTACTTAATCTGACTGGGGAGAAGAACCTGTTGTGCTCAGAGCATCACATCTAGTGCCCAGATTCTCACTGGAGGATTGCAGCCCAGCTGACACCAGGGGCTCCCAATGATCTCCACAACCCCATCCTTGCCCACTGCTGGCCCTGGAGACCCCTAAGTTACCTACATACCCTAAACACAGGCCTCCAAAGATGTTTTACCCCAAAGGGTAAGAGATCCCTTTTTTGGTTGTTGCTTATATATTTACAAGTAACACAGAAGAACAAGCTCAGATGAATACATATTAACAGGTGATGGGCTGTGACAAGCAACAGGATGCTGGAATTGAGACCTTAATGGGAGACAGGACAGTAAAAACCAGCTAAACCTCATCCACCAGCAGGCAGTACTTCCCACCTTGGTACTGCTGATTTCATCCTCTCCCCAGAGCCTAAGGTACAGGAAACCATGCTTTGTTTGGAAAACAGACTTTCTGGTTCTCTCACAGCAGTAAGCCTCAGGAACTCATCTACTCCTGGGTCTCCCTGCCAAGGAGCAGACTAGTCCTGCCTGTCCCAGGTCTCCCTCATGTTGCAGTTATATGACAGCTTCCATACTGCCACAGTGCTGTCATGCTCCTGACGAACTCTTGCAGATTGTCTCCCTTTGGCTTACAATATTAAGAAAATATGCAAAGAGATAATGTCTGAGCCATTCAGATCCTGCCTCAGTTAAAAACCTAGATGGCAAGCTTATCTCATTGTGGGAGCTAAAAGGCAAGATGAAATACTCAAGTCAACCACAGGTGAATCCCAGTTTGTCAGCCTGAGAAAAGATGATCTAAGGGATGAACTGTTGAACTCAACAGGAATGGAAATATATATACAAAAATATGTGGAAAAGTAGGGACCAATCATTTATGCTGAAGGACTTGCAACAAATAAGGAACGTTCTCCCCCACTGATGTTCTAGATAAATGGTATACTAACTCTGCTCTGTGGCTGCTGTTATCCTATGAAATATTTAGGCTTCTTTCACCCCCACTTTTTGACTGAAATGGCTGTGAAGGGTTTTACTTGTTCTCAGGTAGCAGATGAATTTGAGTGTGCCCACCCAGCCAGGGCAGGGGAGACAGCCTGCAGGGACTCTTCTGCAGAGCCTGTCTCAAGAAGAGCTGTACCCTGCTAGCAGAATACAAACCCAGGACAGACTCCTACAGTAAATGCCAGTGATCCCCAGGGCTGGAGTTAAGGGAATTCCTGCTCCAAAGGTCCACCCTCAGGTCCAGAGTTACTTTTAAACAGTTCTTTGAAGCATTGTGTGCAAGTTCTCACTAAGTGCAACTAAGAATTACAGAGTATGTATAAGTGTATTTCCTTCAGGAGACCAGTCAGCTGCTAATTAACCTTGCTTGAAACTTCTCATGCAGCAGTGACAGAAACTGTGGGTATCTTAAGAGAAAAAACAACTATCCACTGTTGTGTCATGGAAGCTATTCTAGAAACACGATGTATTTGCAAATCCTATATATACAGTGGCATGTGTACCCCAGGTACAGGTAGGATTTGACTTGATGTCTTCTCTTTAAAGTGCGGTCTGTGATTTTATATGGACCACGAGAACGCTTTGTAGGGACAAAGTGAATGCTTTGGCCTTTTGAAGCCCTGCGGTTTCTCTCTCTTTATACTATTTATAAAGCCTACTACTTCATAAGGCTTTTAGATGTAGCATAGAAGAGACATGGTGAATTTTGCCTTGCTATAGTGGAAGCAGTATGGAGGTGCAGTTTGTCTAGAGGAGCGGATGCAGCCTTTCTAACAAAGGAGAAACTTTTTCTATAGGCTAATCATCTCCATCAGTACTGGTTTAGTTTTTTGTTTTTTTTTTTTTTTAATTAAAAAAAAAAACAAAACCAAAAACCAACAACCAAACAAAACAACAAAAAATCCCTGCTCACTGCCAGGGTGTTGGATTAGCTGACCTTTATAGGTCACTTCTGGCCCAAACCGTTCTGTAATTTTAACTTTCCTCTTCTATAGAAGCAGTAGTCCTTTCATGCAGGGCATCTGAACACTTACAGCATCAGCATAGGATACAGTGTACCTCTTGCCAAAATGCAAGCAATCAAGAGGAACGAATTCGCTCATGCAGCATTCCATGAAATCCTCACAGCAAGCAGCACAAGCATGTAGGTAACAATTCAATTGTTAAGAAACAAATCAATCCAACAATACTGCAGTAAGTTGGCCCTGATGCAAGTCAAATGAATTAACAAAGCAGGACAGTAAAGCAGGTTAACAGAAAAAGGTAAACAAGAGTAATTGAAAATACCAAGACGTCCTGGTTACAGCTGAGCCTGAAATATATTTTTACCAACTTCACGCCATGCATCTTCCCTTGCTGCCAAAGCTTGGAGGGACCGGACCCTACTGCACTGCTGAGAACTGCTCACATTAAGTGCCATCTCTTACAAAAAACTCATTTCTTCATTGATGGCAGGCATTGTCCAGGGAAATCAGGATGAGCAGGCTACAGTTACTGTCACATTTACTCTCTGGAATCCTACTGCTCTTCTTGAATCAATTCAAGCCCTTCTGCGCCCCAGCTCAGTAAACTGTTCACGAGGTTATCCAACCAGGCCACTCAAGCGAACATTTGTGTGCCCCGATCTGCAAGGTTGGACACAAAAGATACCATCCATGACTAGGGCAGAGATGCAGAAATTCCCTCCAAAGGTGTGACACTTCATTAACACCCACCTCTATGTGGATCTGCTTCCAAAGTAGCAAAGTTATACTTAAAAAAATAAATATGAACAATTTGCTAGAAAATTACTCATACAAGTGCTGTCATTTGAACCTGTCTGGCAACCAAACACCACACAACTGCTCACTCACCCTCCCCACACCCCTGGGGGTGGGGAGAGAATTGAGGGGTAAAAGTAAAGAGACTAATAAGTTGAGATAAAAACAATTTAATATTTTAAGTAAAATAATTGTAATAATAATATAGTAATAACAGAATGTATAAGTGATGCACGATGCAGTAGTTTACTACCTGCTGACCAATGCCCAGCCCATTCTGGGCTAGTGATCCCAGAGGAGAGAAAATCCCAGAACTGCAGTCCTGGAAGAGCATTAGCTTCCTGGCACACCCGCATTTATATACTGACCATGATGTTGTATGATACAGAATATTCCACTGGCCAGTTTTGGTCCATTGCTTTGGCTATGCTCCCTCTCAGCTTCTTGTGCACCTGCACACTAGCAAGACACGGCAAGTTGAAAAGTTCCTGATTTCTTAGCAACTAAAACCATCAGTATATGTGATCAACATTCCTCTCACATCAATTCCCATACTGAACCCAAAACATAGCACTATTCCAGCTACTAAGAAGAAAAATTAGCTCTATCCCAGCCAAAACCAGGACAATGAGTTGTAAGCACAATGGTAAGTGATCAAGCAGAGATTGCTACAAAGCAACTACTTAAAAGATAACACACAGGGCAATACAATAACAGCACATACTCTAGTAGTGAGGAGATAACCTGCACAGACAAAGCTGGTGCATTCCAAAAGCAGTAAGCCAGAGAAAAGCAATGCCACCATGGCAAGAAGACGGCAGTGCCACATGCTGAATGCACAAGTAGAACACCAAGAAGTTATTCATGCACAACAAAATGCATTATGTTAAAGCATTATGTCAGAAAGCAAGAACAAAGCTTTTATGCCACAAAAAAAACCCCCTTGCATATACAAGCACATAAGCAACTCAATTACTTCTCAATGCCATCACAGTTTCCCATTTAAAGTTATCTTGCAGGAAAGAATGTAAACATGTTCATTTTTCTGCCACCAGTCATCTGCCTCCCCATGTTGATCCATTTCTGCTTGTCTTAGAAACAGCTATCAGCAAGTTTCAAAGGATGTGAAATGTTTGATCATAAAGGTAATATGGGTCTATATTTTCCCCAGTTGAAAGCCGCCTCCCGTTTTAGCCCCCAGCCTTTGCCCCTGCTACATCTGTCAAGTTCTGCAAACACATTAACTTCTCAAGTCAGATAGTTCCCAGTATTCAAAACTCTGTAAAATAGACTGTGCACATAATCATAAAATCAGCTACAATAGCAATGCACCTAGCTGAAATCAATGACTTACCTTCAGTCCTCATAAGAACATACTAACTCCCTTTGTGAAAGAGGGCAGCAATCTCTAGAAAAGTCATGAATTGCAAAAACTGTACCTTGTTTTCCAAGTCCTAGATTAAAGCCAGAACAAAATACCCTTTGCCCTTGTTTAAAAATAAATGCTAAACTTTCCAAAGATGCTCCCAGACATCCAACATACTGGTCTAGTTCAGCATGTTACGGGAAGCCCATTAGAGGGATGAAGTTACTCCTATGAATGCATTATGACTTGAGACAGGCTACTACCACAGATGTCTTCAGGCAGACCAGAAATCCAGAGGTACAGCTTCTCAACCAAAATCCTGTCACTTTGCTGCTACAGAAGCCCTGACTCCAGAATGCTGCTATTAGTGTTACAGAACTGGCAGGCATTGGTGGGATATCAGTTTCGACCATCTATGATTGAAGGTAAGGGTATAAGGAGAGAAATAACATTGTTGCCTGTAAGCTGCTAATGCCACAGGAGCTGGCAAGTTCTAAGTTTGTCCTTCACATGAAGGGAAGTCCATGAAGCCTGTGTGCATATACTCTGACTCACACAAGAAAAGGGCACAGAAAGGAGCATCAGTTCTCAGTGTGAGGCCGAAGTTTAGCTCACATGAAATGGTTCCCCTTCCATCCTTACTCTGACATCTGCTCCTCTCTCTGGAGTACCACATGTACAGCACAGCAGAGGCACCTTACAGAATGCCCATACAGCAGTAAGGTTACTCCACTAGCAGTGAACAGTATTGCCATTTTTCTTAAGGTATAGAGACTTTTCCAGCTTGCTCATGAAATAAACTGTAATCACTTTTCTAGGCTGTGGTAGTGTCCTTGCTATTTATCACCTTCAGCCTCAAGCAACACCTGAACAGAAGAGAAAAAGATAACACTGTCCGAGGACACCAAGAAAGATGTATCATTCAACAAAATATGAAATATACAAATTGTTTACTGAAGAATATCTAAGAGTTACTAGCCAGTAAAACAAACTTTGTTTGTTTGTTTGTTTAAAACCATCATTTAATGAGGTTTTTTTAAGAAATATATTTTGATGCTCAAATTACAATAAAGGACAATCTTCTATATCTACAGTAGACAGTGCTATAAACACCTACCAAAACAGGTACTTTCATGTTTGCTTCTCTGTCATCATTATTTAAGGAAAAGAAACTTAAAATCTCTTAACAGCAAGCCTGCCCTAAATTGGCTATTTCACCCCAGAACAGAGTAAGGACAGGAGCCTGTTAACACAGTCCTCTCCCGCAATACAGACCAAATGTCAAGCAAGAGCAAGACACTGTCATGATCACATACTAATCTAGCTTCTTTAAGAGTGCCGATTAAAATGGGGCAGTTGGTTGGAGGCAAATAAGAATGTTGCTCCCTTCCCATGGGAATCACAAAAAAATGTCCCTTTGCTACCAACTGCCATTAAAGTCATGTTCATTCAAAACATTTAAGGAAATCTGAGTTTATGTAGGTAGCTTTGAGTTCACTTTTACACTTTCTCCTTATATTTTCCCTCTTCTCTCCATATCCAATGTTTTATTTCTTCCTTTCTTAGCCCACATTATCCCTTCATCATTTCTATCTTCAGTTACTTGGTCCCAGTAGGATAGAGACAGAGCGCTACTCCTCTTCAGTCTTCTGCCATCACTAAGACTCTGGCAAATCAATAGTGCTGAATTAGTACTGAGAAAGAAGAGGGGGGAAAAAAACAACCAACCAAACAAAACAAAACCAACCATACATGTCAATTCCTCACAGCTGTTTTGTGTCTTTTAAAGGCCATTTTGCATGGCCTTTAAATTCTAAAATTACATGTGAGCTTCTGCAGTTAGTATAAACACGTGATTGAGTTGGAAAAGTTAACACTTCTTGGTTTAAACTGAGCAGCACAATAATGAACCACGGTAAGCTACTGTTTGGAAGCTGCCGCTCAGCTTTTCAGACATAAAAGCAGACATCAGGTGTAAATTTCATATTTATTGTAACAAAAATTATGACATGTTCATTTGTGCATTCAGCTTTAATGTAACTCTTGGTATGTAAGTGTTCTACAGCAAATGAGCTCTATACAATCATGCTGGTTGTGGCAGCAGTAAGGAACACAAAAAAAGACCCTGTCTGTAACACTAAGGAAAGAAAGAGACCAAAGGAAAAAGTGGTTTTCTTTAAATGGTCTACACCATCTCAGCTCTAGCTAACTTGTACACAGACACTCAGTCAGTTATGCCCAGTGACCATGGCCCAAAGAGTCACTTAAGAAAAAAGATCGACTTTTCAGGTTGTGTCCTTAATGCCAAGGCTACAAAACATGTAAGCGTCACTATACAACACTGAGCTATTTACAGGAATTTTCCAATCAACTGTTCTCTCAGAGAAAATTAGTGAATTTCAGTGACTTCAGTCACCTGAAAGAGTAAAGCAACTCCTAGGAGTTAGTCTCCATATTCTACAAATGTCTATCATTTTCAAGATCAAAAAAGCCTTTTCTCGCAAAGAAATACAGTATTACAATATTACTTAGATCATTTAGCATTGGCTACTGCCCTGCTCTTCAAACAAAACAAACAATCCATTTTAAAAAATATTACATCATCATCTGTTTCTCAGCAATATATTAAACCTTTTTATTTGTTTGGGTTTTTTTTTTGTGGGGGGTTGTGGGGTTTTTTGTGTGTGTGGGTTGTTTTTTTTTTTTTTTTTTACACTTGATATGTTAAGGGAAGATTAGCTATCTTAATCTTAAACTTTACTGGTCGAGCATCACTAGAAGAAAGTCAATGAATATTAAACTTAAACTGAAAGTTGCAGTTATCTGTAGTGGCAGGATAAGGAAAAGGAAGTAAAGAAAGGAAAAAGATACGGAAAACCCCCGCTCTAATGAAAGCCCATTGAGTCCTGCACTCAAGTCTCCTTGTTTGTTAGTTTATTTCTGAGTAGTAAATAGAGTGGGTCATAGTGGTGTATCATAATAGTCTGTCAGATGATCCATCGGATACTGTCGCTGCTGCTGCTGTTGTTCCTGGTGCTGCTTCATAATCTCCTTAACTTCTTCTTCAAGCTCTGGTGGGACGATGAACTGGTCTTCAGGATCAGGCTGTGCTGGAGCAGCAAAATACCCCCCTGTTTTTCTGAGTGGTGCATCTGTTGCAACTTCAATTAAGTTATGGCTCCTCTCTTGCGGTGCCACAGAGCCGTTGCCCCGCCAGCGCCCTATTGTGCCTGTGGCAGAATATTCTGCTTTCCTGGGAAGGCTGGGCTCATCTTCATTGGCACTGATGACGATACCTTCGTCACTGGCTTCCACTGACACCTGGAGAAGCTGCTTCTCCTTCACACGGCTGCAGTGGATGTCCACCTCCACTTCCACGCGGCTGCCATTGGTGAATACCCCCTCGATTGGCTCCTCATCATCGCTGTCAAGGCCGTTGTCGGAGAAGGTGCTGGAGAAGGTGGCACTGGAGAGCTGTCGCTGGAAAGAATTGGACAGGCAGACTGCGTGCAGCATGCAGCGCTGCTCCCCGGGGTAGGCCATGCTGTTCTCATTCATGGCTACCTGGGGAGGCTCATCAGAAGCTGTGGACCCCACCTCACTGCTCATTTCAGAGGTTGAGATCTCACTGCTGATCTCTGAAGCCATCCCACTGCTTGAAGATGGCATCCCAAGCGCATCTGTTGGCCTGTCCTTGATGACCACGTTGACAGACTGAGGGAAAATGCCTGGGCTGGGGGGCTGGACCCCATTAAGCTCACAACAGCAGAAGCTGTCCTCTGTCACGTTGAGCTGAACCACAACAGCGCTGATACTGTCATTGCAGCCGTAACTCTGGGCCAAAGTGCAAAGCTTCTTTGCGGCTGCCAGTGCGTCAGGCACATTTCTGACTGCCTCCACTGCTTCATCCATCGAGAGGCTGTCCCACAGCCCCTTGCTCCCCAGAATGAAGAACTCATCTTGTGGAGTTAAGGTGATGGACTGGACGTGGGGACGCGGCACAACACTTGGGTGAAGGAAGGTGTACCCCAAGATTCTTGTTGAATCTGTCACACCATTCACTTTGCCATCCTGAAATTAGAAAGGACAGGAAATTGGAAACAAAGCAGACAAGGATACACAGCACCTGCATCTTCCTGCATTTTACAGATGGCTGTTTTTGCAATACCCCCAACACTGCCATTTACAGACACGAAGATATAAAAGCAAAGTGACTGTCACGGAGGTGACAGAACCAGGATTATAGCCAGCAACAGCTGGTTCGCAATCCTGCTCTGTGCCTCCTACACTCTACTGATTTGTCATCAGCATCACCTATGCATGGATCAACAAAGAAGCAGCTTGCAACAGTCATTATATTTTGCTCCTGCAGCTGTCAGAGCCAACTGGACTAATGTTTTACCTGTGAGTCAGACTTATCTCTCCTCCAATCACTCTATCTGACTTTAAACAGGGCAAAGCCACACACAGCTCCATTTGATATAGGGGCAGGTTATGACTCTTCTTTTGCAGCTGTAACAATCATAGCTTTCATCCTGGCTCATCACTTTGTAAACAAAAGTTCATTAAAAAAAAAAAAAAAAGACTTTAAATGAAGCATGCAAGTCAAATGCAGCAGAGAAGTTTGCATTTCTTAGTCAGCTGAGTTGTAGCAAAAATGTTTTACATGCCCCAATTACTTACTACATTTCCACTTAGATATGACATTTACAAAGGGAGAAGGGAAAACACCAGTATAATTATAAAATAACTGAAGGGAAAACATCAGTAAAAATGGATGTATGTGAGAAGTAAATTCTATGCATGTCCAAATCCCAGGATCCTGTCCTGGTTAGAATCTAAGCTGCCAGAATAAGCAGAGTTAGGCAGGCTTGCTGTTTCAGACACTATCTGTCAGTCTGCTGGGGATAGCTGCACCCTGATAACTGTGAGAAGAAACACAAAAGTGAGGATTTACACATTTGGTCCAGCTGATGACTGCAGTGGTTATTATAAAGCAGATAACCACAGAAAAGTCAGCCAAGACTAAGCTTCCCCTTTAAAATCACTCCAAATTAAAAAACAAAACAAAACAAACATGTTGTTGGCTTAATTTCTCCATCAGAAGACTGACAGCAGTGATAAACCATCAGTATGCATGAAATCAGTGAGTCATCTTAAGATTCAGTGCAGAAATTTCCCTTCTCCTCTACAGAACAACACAATGAGTGCTATGTTGGACTAACTCCCAACTTGTCACGATTGAGTTGCCAGTTGTCACCTTTCTCTGGCAGGATCAATAGTTACATGACTTATTCCACACATGCACACCTGCTCACAATCATACAGCAGTGAGTTTTCTGCCCTTTCCTCCATGATTAGGAGGATTCAATATTTACCTATTCCTATGCATGTGTCATACAAGGAAAAGTAAAACTGACAGCAGCTGGCTTCAAGCTTGTGAGGGAACAAATAGCTTTCTCTCTTGTGGTTCAGCTGAATGCAGGGTGAGTTTTCCTTCTGGGCAAGTGTGCTCTTCAAGAGAGCCTGTCAAAGGGCAGCTCTGGGAACATAAGAGCTCAGACAGGAATGTCAGCCTGCCAGGAGCAAGGGGTCTCCTAAGGGAAGGATGGCATTGCTCCAAGTGCTTTTCCCTCTCCTCCTTCTTGATTGGAGAGGCTCTTCATACCAGTTCCAATACAGCAATTCCCTTCCCTATTGGGAAAGGGTTGTCTACTTTCCTGTTTCAATGCAAAAAAATTGCAGTTGCTCACTCTCTGAAGCTAACCAAAATCCAGCATGGCAGTGGGACGGTAAAGCAAGTGGGATGGTAAAGCACCCTGAATGGAAAAGTGCAACCATTAACACTACCTCTTAGAGGTTACCAGTATCGATACTTAATTTCATGCACTGCTGTGTAAATGCTCTCCAAGGAAGCTAAGAGTTGCAACAGTCCCTAACTGTTCTCTAACCTCTGTGATAATGGCCTTATGCTGCTTAATCCTCTTCAGCTCTTCTTCACAACTCATTACATAACACCTGGACAACGGCAGAGGCTTCCCATTCCGGCAGAGAATGGTTTGGCACTTCCCCACATTTGCTGAGGTTAGTGTAAAGCATCCACCAGGGTCTGTGGGATCATGTTTTATATGGCAAAGAACAGCAGAGCCTCCGAGTTTTTGTCCAGCTGTTCCAAGTTTCCTGGAATTTAAACAAAGCAATGATTGTTCTTTAATTGGAAAGCAAGTGTTACAAGCTCTACAGAGAAACAATCGCTGTTCTGCAAACACAAGCATTACAGGCATTGACTCTATTGGACCACTGGGACAGAAACAAAAGTCTCCACTGAAGACTGTGACACTATGGCAGCACTGCAGAGAAACCATGTGCAACTCTCAGGCAGTATGTTATTTACACATAGGCAGATACTCAAGTCTGCTCAATTTGAGAACAACAACAAAATCTCTGCACTTTTAAAAGTTACGCAGTTGTCTCCCTCTACATCTTAAAGACATTTGTTGTCAGATGAAGGAAACCCAGTGAGAAAAATACTGAAGACTATTTAATTATATATTTAACAGAGTTTGTTATTCATGTTACTCAGCTGGTTCTTTGGCTTCTGAAGCCACAGATTTTATTATAAAAATAATAATTCTAAATGTAAAAACTCTATTTTGAGCAAAACCAAAAGGCAGATATTCACTGTTCTGAGATGTCTTCAGAATAATGCTTTTAATATAACAAATGATGACCAAAAAGGCACAGTGGCTAGCAAATCCACTGTAAGAAGGCACACTTCATTTATCCTGTCAGTTACTAACTTGTTAAACAGGTTCCTGGAAATATTTAAGCCTACTGTTTTAGCAGGAGCCATAATGAAAACTATATTAAAAAAAAAAATAAAAATCTATGGATAAAAACTGTTTTCAGAACCTGATCATTAGAACATGAAAAATTATCCATACTTCTCAGTATCTTGTTTATCAGGGCCTTCTCCTGTAGTAATTAGGAATTACAGTAATTAGAAAGCTAATTATAGATGTTAATAAAATTTATATTAAGTGTAGATATAGCTGGCAAGAACTTTTGATTCTAAATCCTGTGGAAAGAATGCACAACTACATTTGCAACCAAGCTTCAATGGGCTTTTTTGTTTTATTTTATAAAAATACACTTCAGGAGTGTTGCGTATCATGTGTAATAATCCTCAGTGAATGGTTAAATGCAACAGAATGAATACTATTTCTGGTTCTCCAAAGAAGTGGTTCGCTTATTTTGATTTGAGACCAAAAAAATAATCAGCTTTTTGTAGGAATGCCACATTCCTGTGGAATTGCATTAGCAGTAAACAAAATCACTGAAGTATTTTTGATACTCAAATGTGTTATTATTTTTGAATATTTTAAGTATATGGCAACCACCTTCTCAGATATGGGTCTGAAGCACTGTTATAAGCAATTATGGGATGGAAGCATTTTCTTTCTTCTATTTGTAAAGTTCAATACCACCCTACTGCTTTTGTATCTTTCACAATACCAGAAATTTGTTATTTTTCCTTTCCAAAAGTGCAGCAATTGAATAATACACAATGCTACTTTCATCTTGGTCCACTTCCTCCATCTCTAAGCTGCTTGTTTGCTTTCTCTTTTGCTTCCCTGGACTCTTCATTCTCCTTTGTTCAATTCCATTTGTACTCCCCTTCTCTTGGTGTCTCCTCAGGCACAATTTCTTCTTGGAGCCAATCTCTTTTCTGTAGTGCCCAATAACATGACAAGGAATAATGGGTATAAACTTGAGCATAGAAGGTTCTATCTCAATATGAGGAGAAACTTCTTTACTATGAGGGTGATGGAGCATGGGAGCAGGCTGTCCAGGGGGCTTGGGAAGTCTCCTTCTCTGGACATCTTCAGAGCCCAGATGGATGTGTTCCTGTGTGGCATTCCCTAGGTAATCCTGCTCTGGCAGGTGGGGTTGGACTCGATGATCTCTGGAGGTCCCTTCCAACTCCTAACATTCTATGATTCCGTCAAGAAGAGTATACATGCAGGTTTCCAAACAACTACACAGAGCTACTATTACAATCACAGTTATTGTATCACAATCTCTTTGGATGGGTCCTTCTCAAATGATATTCTAAAGTCCAAAAGGATGACAGGAGATAGATATTTCTAAGGAATCAGATTATGTATTTTAAAAATTTGTGTAACCTTAAATAATCTGAATTGGTACCGAGAAACAGAAAGGACCAGCCCAGACTTTGGAGACAGTAGTAAAGAAGTTTAAATGATGATCATGAGATTCATACTACTACTTTTGTTACAGTCAACTGTGAAACCTAAGACTTAGAAAAGATACCAGAAAATAGTAAACCTCACCCACCACTTAGTCATGAGCATTTTGTAACTTTGCAGGTGGGCTATTTATTTTTTTTTGTTTGGGAGGGGAGATTTTGGGATTTTTCTCCCCACACCTCAAAGGAACAGAGGGCAAAATCCACACAACAAGCAATTAAAGAAAACATTGTAGCTACCCAGGCTTTTTTTCCCCCCCCTCACATTTTTTTTCTTAAGCAAGAAAAGAGCAGGTGTCTGACCTGAAAGTGAACAAAGTGTCCAATGAGCATCCACAAGGTAAAAAAGGCTACAGATCCACAACTCACCTCTGCATAATGATGAAAGTGTTGATCATGTATTCCTCCTCATTTTTTGTTTTCTGCAGCTCTTCTGCCAAGATGTCACTCATTGTGCACTGCAGCAGATATGGAACTTCCATATTGCGGTCACCATCGAAAACACCATAAAGTGCCTCACGGTTGTCACAGAAGTTATTGGCTGAAAGTGCTGCCACACACAGCCTAGTGAAAAAAAAAAAAAGCAGAACAACATCAAGGTTGTTACCCACTATTAGTTTACCACCTTTACCAGAGAGATGCAGTCTGATCTGAGAGCTAGTTTTAATCACCTCTGTTCACAAGCATTTCAGGACTGCTTTTTGAGCTGGGGAGAAGAGTCAGGCCCATCAATAGTTCTAGGATGTGGAGAGAACTGTACTGGAAATAAAAGAAAATGCTCAAGGATTCTTCCTTCCTTTTAGCATACGTACAAGTCCCTTATTCGTAGGAATAGGGTGAAAAGTATCTCTGAAACATCATCGGTTTAAATTGCCCTTGCTCCTTTCAAAAGCCATTCTTGTGATTTAACATGCTGATGACCAGGTTGTGTGTTAAATCAGTTAACAGTAAGTAAAGGCTTGCTGGTACTTGCTACAGAAACCTAGGTAGTTGAAGATTTCTGAAAAGGTATCTAGGGAATACAAAGATTTATCACATGGCCAGCAACACAGAGACTAGCAGACTCTTGGTACATTATTTGTCAAGTGCTGACTTTGTCACAGGTGCCCTGCACACTATGAATATTCAGAGTTCTGGCCATTCTACCTCTTCCTTCAGCTTCTCTAATTTGCTTGGTAAACATCCTTTGGTTGAAGATAAAGAAGCTTTGCAAAAGGAGAAATGTTTTTCAACACTCAGATCTTTTGCACATACCAGAATCTTGCACAGACATAATGTGTTGGTTTTATTTGTATCTAAGCAACTTCCCTAACAAAGACCAAAGTGGTCTGGGCCAGGCAGGGGCCCAGTATACAAATACAGAGTCATGGCATGGACTCTCCTTTTGTGAGGCTCAAAACTTTCACTGAAAAAAAAAAAAAAAGATTTTTTTTTTTTTTTAAATCAGCACAGAGGCACTAGGATGTTCATATAAAATAAAATAAAAACCATGCCAGGTCATACTTGTTCTTAACACCTGATGCTTCTGTGTAACCGTGACTCCATACCGCTGGCGCTCCTGAAGCATCACTGGCCAGGGGCTGGTCAATCTTGAAGCAACGGATATTGCTGTAAGGAGAAAGGAAAGGGGAAATATCCAATGGCTTGAAGAGCTGACATAATCCATCTTAAAATGTGAAGAGAACACCTTTTTCCCCCCCTCTCAGATCTTAGCAATATATTTAAAAGAAGAAACTGAAGCATGATATCTAAAGTGGTTACTTCTAAGTGTCTGTAAACAAAGAAAAAAAAGCAGTAAATAACTGAGATTTTCTTTCTCTGCCTTCATCCCTGACCTATTTGTTTCAAACCTGACCCAACAGGAATACATGGCACATTTGTAATGGCTTTTATCAAGCTAGTGACAGGGGAGTGATTTTTTTAATTTATACATTCCTCCCACCCATTTTAACAAATCTCTGTCTCTAGGCTCTTTTCATTGCACTCAAATGACACTTCCTGTATGACCTATATCATTACTAAAAAGGAAGAAAAAAAACCCCAAAACCAGCCAACCAAACAAAACCAACAAAAAAACCCACCAAAAAAACCCCAACCAAAACAACCCCCAAGCAAATTCTTTATGAACAGCAATGCATATTAACAGCCTTCCATGAAAATGCAAACAAACCAGAAATTTTCTTCATTCTGGTCATGTACAAACCTCCAGGAGCTATCCTGTGTTCCCAACAAAAGGCAGCACAGCTCTTCTGCCTTCCCCAGTTGTGCAGTTCCATTTTTACTTAGGCCCTTGACCCTCTAACCTCCAATTTACTACCAACAAAGCCTTTAGCCTGAATTTCAAATACCTCATGCAGCGTAGTAGAGGCTTAAAACGGGCCCAGCCCTTTCTGTTTATACTCTTCAGAGCCCTGCTTTGCTGGGGAGAGATGACCTTCCCCCTGCTCTCTTCCAAAGGCAGGGAAAGCAAGCTTCCCACAAGCTTCAGACACTTCAAAGGCACCTGAACCTTTCATGAAGTAAATGAATCATAAAAGGACAGAAGCAGAAAGGTCTAACTGTTCACTCTGAGCATTCATTTTTTCCTCTATCCAAACCCTTACCTAACCTGAACACACAGGAAAGTCTTTTCAACATTACCCAGACTTCCTCAACCTGAAGTACTGTCAAAAGTCTGGTTTCTTGTTATGCTAGCAGCCAGAACATACATTATCAAGGGCAGATTCAAAGTAAACAAATTACATAAATAATGGTAGAATCAGCAATGTTTTAAGCACTTGGTTTTTGCAGCCCTCTGTGTGACAAAAGAGAGGCAAACATCTTGCCATGAGCATGACCCCAAATCAAACTGGAAACCCATATCTCTTCTAAAGTGGCAGAAATTTAGTTCTGTCTTTACCCGCAAGACACTACACACACAAGCAAACACACTTTCTTTGCAGACATCTCATACCGGCACTTATCCTCCAGGACAGAAGAACCTGGATCAAAAACATTTTTCTGTTTGTTTGCTTTTTAACTGAGATTGCTGGCCCTGGGTTCCTGGGCAGGTCAAGGACTCAGAGCTGTCTCAAGTCTTCCCAGTAGTGGGGAAAAAAGCTACCTCAATGCATTGCTTTCAGCTTCCTCAGTGGCATTGCTACATGTGCTCAGAAAGAAAGGGTATTCCATGCAGGGAACATGGGCTAAGGCTTCTGGAAAGCATGGTTTATTTCCCCCTTTAAAATGACTGCTACAATTTAACTAGATGCTCTTTCATAAAAATCAGTGCAGCAGCATCTTTTTTTATTTCTTTTCCATTTTAATTGACACTGAAAATCCATAAACCAAATAAATCACTTGGCAACTTCCTCATAAGCATCCAAGCCTCCTTAAAGATCTCCATCCATATTGAAAAAGCAAGCATGCATGACAGAAGTTGTCCTTACACCAGCACTGTGAATAAATATTAACCTACTACCTACTTGAATTCTGCCAGGGCGCAGATGGAGAGCTGCCTTTCACATGCAGAAGCAGGATATAAAAAGTACTAAGTGCACAAGTATTTCTGTGCCTGCCAGAAAAACAAGTGAAAGAAGCACCTCCTCCCTCACAGCCAATCCTAGCAGTTTACCATAGAAGTCAGTGTAGTATATCAGTACAGACACTAAGCAGCCCCTCAGGAAGCCTGAAACACCTGACTGTGTACAGAGTACACAGAACTCTGAGTACAGAGAACAGGTTAATGAGAACAGACCCGAGGTCTTAAAAATAATTTAATAAAAGCACAAATAACCAAACAAAACACACACACAAAAGATGAAACAAAAAATTCTCTGAATTAAAGACAATGCATATGCCAGTGAAAATATGGTACGTAACTGGGCCACACTACTCTTCTACTACTTAGGACTTAAATTTATATAATACTGCATAGGGCATGATGCCCAAATACTAAAGTGGCAAGAGACTGTCCATCTTGTCTGCTAGATTTTACACAAGCAAAACTGATATTTCACTAAGTTTTGATGCAATTCAATTAGCTTTGTTATATATATTTTTTCATTGTTATTATTTTATTTCTCCCTGCCCCTGCTTGAAACTGAGCAACATTACACACTGCTGCTTCAGGAAGGTTTCCTGCATACAATAAAGCAGCATTTAAAATAGAGGAACACCCCTCTTTCTTTTTTCCTCTGCTGCAGACTCCTGTTTTTTATCTGTGAAAAATAATCGCTATGCAAACTTCCATTTAAATTTGATAAAATCCACCGATTCAAGCTAAAAACAAACTCACACTGTATGTTCCCTCACTTGCACAACAGAAGAGGTTTACTGCTCCAGTGACTGATCTTAACCATTTAAAAGCAAACACCACAAAGCAATTGTTCAACCCTTAAAAAAATAAATCCCAGAATTGTTTTGGTTGGAAGAAACCTTTAAGATCATTGAGTCAACTGGTAACCTAGAACTGCCAAGTCCACCACTAAACCATGTCCTTAAGTGTCACATCTACAAGTCTTCTGAATACCTCCAGGGATGGCGACCACAACTTCCTTGGGAACCCTATTCCAGGGCTTTAAAACCTTATCTGTGAAGAAATTTTTCCTAATATCCAATCTATACCTCCCCTGGTGCAACTTGAGGCCACTTCCTCTCATCCTGTTGTTTGTTACATGGGAGAACAAACTGACCTTCACCTTGCTTCAGCCTCCTCCTAGGCAGTTGTAGAAAGCAGCAATGTCTCCCCTGAGCCTCCTTTTCTCCAGACTAAACAACCCCAGTTCCCTCAGCTGCTCCTCCTATGTCTTGTGCTCTAGACCC
This sequence comes from Megaceryle maxima, assembly GCA_024605025.1. Classification (NCBI taxonomy): domain Eukaryota; kingdom Metazoa; phylum Chordata; class Aves; order Coraciiformes; family Cerylidae; genus Megaceryle; species Megaceryle maxima. The sequence goes on from JANHGN010017919.1 coordinate 17,431, forward strand.
CTCACCAGTCTCACTGCCCTTCTTTGGACACACTCCAGGATGCCAGTGTCCTTCTTGAAGTGAGGGGCCCAAAACTGAACACAGTATTCAACATGTAGCCTCACCAGTGCCAATCACTTCCCTAGTCCTGCTGGCCACGCTATTTCTAATAAATGCCAGGATGCTGTTGGCTGCCTTCGCCTCCTGGGCACACTGCTGGCTCCTATTCAGATGGCTATCAACCAACATGCCTGGGTCCTTTTCAATCAGGCAACTTCCTTTGGCAAGGAAATCAGGCAAATACCTTTGTCCAAAGCCCATTGATGCAGCCTGTCCGGATCCCTCTGTAGAGTCTCGCCACCTTCAAGCAGATCAACACACCTGCCTTCACTTGGTGGTGTCTGCAAACTTACTGAGGGTGCCCTTGATGCCCTCATCCAGTTCATTGATAAAGATATTAAATGGAACTGGGCCCAGCACTGAGCCCTGGGGAACACTAATTGTATCCACCACCAGCTGGATTTAACTCCATTCACCACAACTCTCTGGACCTGACCATCCAGCCAGATTATTATCCAGCAAAGTGTGTGCCCACCCAAGCCATGAGCAGCCAGTTACTCCAGGAGAATCCTGTGGGAAAGGGTGTCAAAGGCTTTACTAAAGTCCAGCAAGACAACATCCACAGCCTTTCCCTTATCCATTAAGTGGGTCATCTTGTCATAGAAGGAGATCAGGTTAGTCAAAGATGACCTGTCTTTCATAAATCATCCTTTCTAGCAATCATTCAATATTTAAGAGAAGGATCCTTGGAGCTGGTGCACTTCCACTCAAGACATAAGAAAAGCTCAAGGCACAGCTACTGTCCACAAATCTGGTTTGTGCAGCAATTTCCCAACATACTGCATAAGGAGGCACAAGGACACACAGAGAATTTCAGTTATGGATGATACTTAAGTTCCAGGGCAGAAAACAAAAAGGTAGACAGGAAGATAAGAGTCCCAAAGCAAGGGAACTGGCTTTGCTGCAACTAGAGCAAAAGATGCAAGTCTTCAGGAGATGTTTAAATATGAAAAAAAGAAAAAAATTCTAAGACAAAAGGAGAGAGGTATAAATGGTAACAAAAAATAGCATGTGAAGAGAGAAAAGGCAGCACAACAGGTAAGACAGATCCAAGCAGATGAATGTGAGCAAAAAAAAAAAAAGTTAAGCAGCTACTGGCATCTCAACAGTGAAGTAAAACAAGTATTTTAGTTGAGTCTAATGTCAGAAGTTAAATGGAGATAAAACTGGTCCAAGAGAGGTTGTATCAGGCAAGCAGACCCCTTCAGGACTTAAAACCAAATGCAATTACACTGAAGTGGGTAAAGCCATCCTCTTAAACGAAGCTTCAACTTCTGACCTAGCCACACTGTTACTTTCCCCCTTACAACAGGGAGCCATACTCTTTTAAAGAGATTGACACTTTCATATATCATGGTTGTCACATCCTTGTGACAAGAGTCATTCTGTCCCCTTCCCCACTCTGTAAGGCAACTTACTTCAGCAGCTCTAGGGTTTTATGATCCAAGGCTAATCTGGGATTGCCAGTCAGGTCCAGCTCTTGTAGTTTTGGAGGCAGATTTTCAGGCAATGAGACTTCGCTCAGTTCATTGCAGCTTAGGTCCACACACTGCAAAAGAAAAGCAGCCAAATAAGCAAGAGAATTCAGCTATCATCAAAATCAGGAAAAAAAAATTACTAAATGTAGTAATGCATGTTTCATGAACAATAAACCAAGACCTAAGACTGTTCATTTAAGTAAGTGGTTCTTACAGAACAAATTCATATGGCATTTAGCTATCTTACCAGATGGCTGAAACACCTAGAAATACATTCCGTTCATGTACATCTCTGGCCAGGTGACCTCTTGTTATAAAACTAATAAATTTTGCCTGCTCCTCAAAGAGACAAAGATGGTCGGTGTATTTTCAAGCATTTAATAAAAAATGTTAGTGATGATACCAGTCTTTCAATAAACAAATGAAATGGAGATAAATACAGTTCTTCTAAGCCACTGATAAGAGCATTCCCTCCTCTGAAGTCAGTTTAAACCAGCATGGGTATGAACAGACTCTCAGGAATTTAGTATTTAGTGAGGGATATTAAAATAAGCAGTGTTATGAAATCATGTGGAGAGGAGGAGGAGTAGAGGAGTAAAGGAAAAATACTGGAGCAGTTTTAAACATGGTTTTATTTCCTATCATCTTAGATGGATTCATATCACAGAATGACAGAATGGTAGGGGTTAGAAGGGACCTCTGAAGATTACCTAGTCCAATCCCTCCTGCCAAAGCAGGATCACCCAGAGCAGGCTGCACAGCAATGCATCCAGGCGGGTTTTGAAATTCTCCAGAGAAGGGAGACTCCACATCATCTCTGGGCAGCCTGTTCTAGGACTCTGTCACCCACAAAATAGTTTTTCCTCATATTTAGATGGAACCTCCTGTGCTCCTGCTTGTGTCCATTGCCCCTAGTCCTATCAATGGGCACCACTGAAAAGAGACTGGCCCCTTTGACTTGACCTGCCCTTCATTTATAAAGCATTGATAAGATCCCCTCTCAGCCTTCTCTTCTCCAGGCTAAACAGCCCCAGGGCTCTCAGCCTTTCCTCATAAGAGAGATGTCCCAGTCCCCCAGTCATCCTCATAGCTCTCTGTTCGACTCTCTCCAGTACTTCCCTAACTCTCTTGAACTTGAGAGACCAGAACTGGACACAGTAGTCTGGGTGTGGCCTTACCACAGCAGAATAGAGGGAAGTGAACCTCCCTTGACCTGCTGGTCAGTCTTCTTAATGCACCTCAGTATACCATTGGCCTTCTTGGCCACAAGTGCACACTGCTGGCTCATGATAAACATATTGTCCACAAGGTCACCAGGGCCCTTATCCATGGAGCTGCTTTCCAGCAGGTCTACCCTTAACCTTTACTGATGCATGGGGTTATTCCACCCCAGGTGCAGGACTCTGCACTTGCCCTTGTTGAACTTCATTTGGTTACTCTCTGTCTAGCTCTCAGCCTGTCTGAGTCTTACTGAATGGCAGCACATCCTTCTGGTGCATCAGCCACTCCTCCCAGTTTGAATTGTCAGCAAACTTGCGAGGGTACACTCTATCCCTTCACTCAGGTCATCGATGAATATGTTAAACAAGACTGGACCCAGTACCAACCCCTGGGAAACACCACTAGCAACAAGCCTCCGATTAGATTCTGTAATACTGATCACAACCCTCTGAGCTCTATTGTTCAGTCAAAGCCCACTCCACTAACCAACATTTCCTGAGGTTATTACCCACCAGGATGTTATGGGAGACAGTGTCAAAAGCCTTGCTGAAGTCATAGAAGACAACATCCACTGCTTTCCCTTCATCTACCCACCTGGTGACACCGTCACAGGCAGCTATCAGATGAGTTAAGCATGATTGCCCCTTGTTGAATCCATGCTGACTACTCCTGGTAACTTACTTTTCCTCCATATTCTTAGAGATGACCTCCCATATCAGCTGTTCCATCACCTTTCCAGGAATGGAGGTGAGGCTGACTGGTTTTCAATTTCCTGGGTCCTTCCTCCAGTCCTCAGGAACCTCTGCTCTTCATGATCTTTCAAAAATGATAGAGAGCAGCACAGCAACAACACAGACAGCTCCCTCAGCACTTGTGGGCGGATCCCGGTGGAGTTCATAGATTTGTGTGTTCAATTGGCCTACATGTTCTCTAACCCAACTGTCATTGACTAGTGAAGAGTCTTCATCCAGACTTTCTCTCTTACTTCCAAGAACTTGGGTTCCTGAGGGCCAGTCTTAGCAGTAAAGTTTGAAGCACAGAAGGCATGTAATGACTGAATTGATGAAGCAAAGATTGCAGCCCTTAGAGTTGTGATCGATGGCTTAATGTCCAAATGGAGACCTGTGATTAGTGGAGTCCCTCAGGGATTGGTACTGGGACCAGTGCTGTTTAACATCTTTGCTAGTAGCACAGACAGTGGGATCGAGGCACCCTCAACAAGTTTGTGGATGAAACCAAGCTGCATGGTGCGGTGGACATACTGCAAGGAAGGGATGCTATCCAGAGGGACCTTAACACTCTGGAGAACTGGGCCTGTGCCATGAAGTTCAACAAGGCCAAGTGCAGGGACAATCCCAAGTACAAATACAGGCTGGGTGACGAGTGGATTGAGAGCAGCCCTGCAGAGAAGAACTTGGGGTTCAAGTGCAGAACATGAGCTGACAATGTGCACTGGCAACATTGATGAAAACGTCAGAGAAACTTGCTGGCTATCCACCAGCTAAACACAAATTAGCTAGAAACACATGCCCCAGAATGACAAAATCCCCAGACAAATATCATTCAAAGCTGCATATGCAGATAAAAGCCAACACACTGGGGAAAAATATGGCATTTTAGAATAAAACCAGATCTCTCAAATCTGTTACAGAGCCACCAGCGTATCATGCATGAAAAACTGCAATTAAAAAAAAAAAACAAAACATTTTTAGGACAGCACAGGTTGGTATTTAAGAGAGGATAGAAGAACTATCCACATATTTCAGAAAAATCATTTTCTACTTTTAACCTGTGGAAAGAGAAAGACTTCTAAAAGCTCAATAAAACAGGAAGCTGAACAGGCTGGGGGGAGGCTTTTCCTCGCTGCACATTTTGACCATTATGTAATTTCCATTGATAGAAGTGAGACACTTTCGTTTTTGTAGGAATGTTCAAATAAATTGGCATAAAATAATCTAGCAAAGCCAGAAAAATCTCCTAACATTTTATTAAATGCATGCAATGAAAATAACTCATTTATAACCCGAATCTTGAATCCTGAGATTCTCTAATATGAAGGCCTTATTATGCATGAAGAACAAACTGCTGATGTTATCTCAACCTGATAAAGAAATCAGAGTTTAAATCTGTCACACAAATAAAATGGTAGACAGCTTAACAGAACAGTTATTCCAGTGAGCTTTCTCCTCTGTGCAACTCCGTGATACTTCTAGAGAGCCAGTCATTACTTTGCAGATTAAAGCTGTCAGCAGGCCTTGCTGTGTTCAACACCTGAATGCCATTACACATTTGATAGAAGAGCATGCTGGAACAAGTGCAAGGACCAGTAATTTCACTGGTCTCATTAAATGCTCAATACACCAAAGGTAGCAACACTACAGAAGATTCCTTTGTCTCTAGGCCCTAGTGAATATAACTTATTTATGAGGTTAGGATTTCTCAGATTTCCTTTGTACTGTTTGAAGAACAGGCTAAGAGGAAGAGGAAGAGGAAGAGCAGGAAAGTGTATATCCTAACTGATCCCAAGTACCTCATACATTATTTTAATGTAGGCTGACTCAGCTCTGACCTAGAGAAATCGCCAAAAGGCTAGAAGAATCCAATATGCCCAACAAGGCACGTTCCCACCTGGCAACTATATGAACTCATGTTAAGTCAAAACCAGGCTTGAGTACTGACGAGGTATTTTTTCTCCACAAAGGTGGAGTCCTAAAGCACTGTGCCCTCTTTGATGAAGTCACACATGCTATCCCTGCAGTCCCAAAACAGATAGCGAAGTCCATGCCTCTTTCTTCTGGTAAAGAGAACTAAATAACCATAGGGACCAGCAGGATGAAACTTCCAAAAAGTCTTCCAAAAGCATTTTTCAGCTAACTGTTGTGGCAGATTAGCACTTTAAATACTGCAGCTTTTATAAAACATTCAGCTTTGCCCAAAATGCATGAACAGAAAAGCTGATTCTTCTCTATCAGTGTGTTTACATTATTCTCTCTTTTTTTTTTTTTTTTTTTCCTGGTTAACATCACCCTCATATTTTTAAATGTTTACCATGCAGAACCTCGCTCCTCCTCCCCAATCCTTTCCCTAAGAAAAAAGCCTTTGCTTCTGATTGATTGTAAATGGCCTTCTACTTCCTCTGGCCATTGTTCCAAAGAGGGAGGAGTAATTCAAAAACCCACAAATTTGTTTGAGATTTCCTGGCTAAAACCACAAAGCTCATCTTACATATATTCGCTGTCCACCAGAATTATTGTCTGGGGTCAGGCAGAGCAGCAGGCACTGGGGCACATAGGGTGGTCTAGGACCTTAGCCTCTTGATTTTAGACAGACATTTAAGTTGTTTTGCGTCTGTGAATAGGTAAATCAGTTCTTAGCCTTGAAGAATGACAAATTTTATGCCGTTTCACAAGATTTGTACCCTGTGATTTGTCTTCCAACTCTAGCCAGTGGAAACATTATGCAGAGCAAAATATTCTGCACTCTAGTGAGATGAGAAGCAGGAACTTGATTCACAAAAGGTAAGTAGTAGCACTCTTCAGCGTGTTCAAGTGAAAAATGCATCCCACAAAAAGAACTGTCAGGAAAAGTATGGAATTACTTCTGGAAACATATACAAGAGACGGATTAAGCATTCCTACGGCTGTGCAAAATAGGATTGCAATTAGAAAAATTAAAGTAGCTTGCCTAAATACTTAAATCCTGTACTGCTGAAATTTATATCTGTCCCCAAGGCCTATCCTATTTTGTAGCTTCAGAGGTTTTTTAACATGTGCTCTAGACAAAGTCCATTCCTGCACAAACAATTGACAAGGCAGCAAGAGTTAATTATGCATAGCTCTTGCCAAGTATTTAAATCATATCATTAGAGACTATCACAGGAACAAAATTAACACTTATTTGGCAGAGAAGATAGGATCTATTGAAGTTAAGTGTAAAATCAGACTTTGAGGCTCTTGTTCCATTCCATTCTGAGGCAGCACATGGGTGAATATTTTGCATATGACCTCAGAGGAGAAAGCAGCTGTCAGATCTCTGTAATATCTGAGAATATACTAACCTGTAGCAATAACAGACCCAAGAGGAGAATAGAACTGGTAAAGTATACTTCTTCCTTCCAGAGCACATTTGTTTCTTACCTTTATTTCAGAAAGCTGCATGACTTCTGGGAAGACTTCAATGCAGTTGGAGTGAGCAACTACAGTATGCATACGTCTGCAGTTCATGATAGTAGTTGGAATGGCTTTGAGTTTGTTCCCACTGATATCAATTTCCTCCAACTCTTCCAGTTTTGCCATTTTGCTATGAAAACAAGAGTTCGAGATTTTTTCTTTTAATAGGCACACATATTTTATTTTGAGGTGATGATAAGAGCAGTGGTTTTCAATATTTTAAGAAAATAAAATCACAGACTGTGATCCTTGTTCACAGCATTGCTTGTCACCTCTCCTCACATCAGACACTAACAGCTGGGGGAACAAAATGTGTCAATGTTCTGTTAATGCTACTTTTCAAATGACAAGTTTTGCTTACATTCCCCCTACTCACCAGCTCACTTGCACTCTTTTTTTCTTCATTCTTCCAACCCTAGTTTTTAATCTCTTCCCAAATTTTCCCCTCCACCTTCTTACATCCAACTCAGCTCTTCCTCCTAACTCATCTTCCTCCCCCTTTCTCTTTAAGACCAGATGCTCAGAACATCACACAAGGACAGAGATGTCTCTTCCTTTATTTATTGGCATTTCTTTTCCGGGGTTACCCCATCAGCTTTACAGCACATTTTACATTCAAAATACTTCTGATTAAAATAGAGTGAATTCAAAGTACAGAAATTACTGCCAAGGCAGAGTCTCCTTCTGGAGCGAGGGGATTTACTGCAGGCAGCGAGACAGAATGGCCGGCTCCAGCACCCACGGTCTCTGGGGCGCTTGCTTTTTTTCTTTTGAATGGGGGGGGTATTCTACGCGGGGGGGTCCCAGAGAAACAGCAAAAAGCGGCAGTCTGCAACTCTCGCGGGCGTGCTCGTACGAGTGACGCAGCCGGAAAGCATTGCTGGGAAGCCGCGGGAGATTTAAACGCGGTGAAACCGGAAGCGCCGCCATAGCGCAGGCAGCGAGACGGTTACACCGCCAGCAGCGCGCGCGCGGGAGCTGGGCTGCAGAGCGCAGCAGCCTGACACAAACATCAGCAGTAGTCAGATAGATCTGTATGCTAAAAAGGAAGAGAAATCGAAATAAAACCACACACACACACACACAAAATTGAAACAAACAAACAAACAAAACCAAAAAACAACAAAACAAACCAACAGCAACAACAAATCAGTACTAGCACAGTCCTATAACTATGGTTGCCACGTGGCAAAAGAAGGCTCTGCTCCTGACACTGGACAGGATAGAGGTAGGAACTCAGACAGTGCTCCCACTGAAGAATATGATGGTTCAGGTCACTGGCTGCAAGGAATACCTCTGTCTCTCCCTGGTAGCAAGGAGCTGCGCACAGTGTGAGCAGGTTGATGATCTCAACTGAGCCACAGAGCTGCAAGGCAAAGTTGAAAGGTTGCAAGCCAAAGCAAAAGGCGAGATTGACTGGTGGAGCCAAGCTCTGCCTGTACTGAGGCTGAACAGGGATCACCCATTAGAAATTACAGAGTACCCCCTCCATCTTGTACCTGTCAAACTCAAGGCAGAAACCTAAAGGAAAAGAGGGAGTGAAGGCTAGTCTATGGTCAGGGCAGCAAGCAAACTATTGCCTTGCCCACCTTACCCCACCCCCTCGACGGGGCAATGGTAACAAGTTCCTGCCTGGCGAGGCAGGCATGTTGCCTCAGTTATTCCCCCAACCTCTCAGGTGCCCTTGCAGAACAGGTCTGATGCCTGCAAGTGCAGCCTGTCAGTGAGGAAGATGAATCACCTGGCTTGGAAGTGTTCCCAAAACTAAGTTCCTTCTTAACCAAACACCTTCTAAAAAAAAAAAAAAAAAAAGAAAAATAGAAGAGGCATCGTTAGAGGTGACTCCCTTCTAAAGGGAACTGAAGGCCCGATATGCAGACCTGACCCACTTCTAAGGGAAGTCTGCTGTATCCCTGGGGCCTGATTTACAGACATGGTAAGGAAGCTTCCTGCCCTGGTACAGCCAACTGATTATTATGCATTATTGACCTTCCAGATAGGCAGAAATGACCACGAAAAAAGAAAACTGAGGGCTGTTAAGAGAGACTTCAGGGCCTTGGATCAAGTGGTCAAGGGACTGGGAGCACAGGTGATATTCTCTTCTATCCCCTCAGTTGCAAGGACCAACCCAGAAAGACTGAGGAGGACCAACCAGATCAATTCATGGCTTTGTATCTGGTGCCACCAGCAGGACTCTGGATTTCTTGACCATGGGTCAATTTAAATGAGGCCAGGCCTGTTGGTGGCAGATTGGGTGCATCTCTATCAAAGGAGGAGAAGGATTTTATCACAAGAATTGGCTGGGCTCACTGAGTGAACTTTAAACAAGATTCGAAGGGCGAAAGGGGAAAAACCAACTATAGCTAAACATAGTAGCACCAGTATCACTTGGAGTATCAATATAAATAAGGTGAAGAGCAGTAGTTTACAGACTTGATGCTGAGTTTGCATAGGGTTGTGCCTTAGGTAGATTTTACAGGCTGTTTTCTTGCACCCAGATCTTTACTCCTACCAGAAGCAGGAGCACACATCCATGCTGCATTGCTAAAGATAAGAACAGGCACAACGTTGCTCATTTGAGGCACAGTGATACTGTCTTTAAACTCAATTCCAAGGGGGAAAGGGGAAAAAACCAGGCTCGCTGGAAACAAGCCTGGGACATTTGTGGGGCAGGGTGCCAGCTCCACTGCTATTTCAGGGGAAGCAGGAGACAATGAGCCATGTGATGGGGAAGATGCAAGAGCTATCAATGAGCTTGGACTCACAGTAGGACCTGGGAACGATCAAGTAGATGTGAAGGAGGAAGGGGACAACGATACATTCTGGCCTTCGTGTCACAAGATGAGGGATGGAAGGATTGGGGGGCTAGTAAGGACCTTCAGCCTGTTACCCTGCAGCATGCTGGGGACACAGCAGCACGGCCCAAGTCTCACGGAGATGAGCCAGGGGCTCCTGGGATAGTAAGAGCCAACAGGGAAACATCAGGAAAACAGCTCAAGGGAATTAATGGGTGTTTCTCTGGAAAGGGGACACAGCCAACTGCCCAGCTCAAGTGCCTCTACACAAACGCACGCAGCATGGGCAACAAACAGGGACAGCTGGAAGCCACTGTGCTGCTGGAAGGCTACACCATAGAGGCCATTACTGAAACCTGGTGGGACAAATCCTGTGAGTGGAGTGTGGCTATCGATGGCTACAGGCTATTCAGGAGGGGAAGGAGGGATGGAGGTGTTGCCCTCTATGTTAAGAAATGGACTGGATGTGAGGAGATTTCCCTAGAATAGCCACGAGCAAGTCAAAAGCCTAGGGGTAGAAATGGTCCTCAGGGACAAGGGAGCAGAACAGAGCTGGCAGATCTTGAAAAACACTTCTCATAGAAGACAAGAGCTCTCAGTCCCCAAGTGTAAGAATTCAAGCAAGAAAGGGAGGAGACCAGCATGGCTGAGTCATGACCTCCTGGTCAAGCTAAAAAGTAAGAGCGAGCTACACAGGCAGTGTAGACTGGTATCCTGGAAGATACAGAGATGCTGCCCGGTTGTGTAGGCACAAGGTCAGGAAGGCCAAGGCACTGCACTGTTGGAGCTGACCTTGGCAAGGGATGCAAAAAATGACAAGGGGGGCTTCTATAGGTACATCAGTGAAAAAAGGAAGAAGAAGAACAGGGAGCCAGTAGCGACAGATAAAGAGAAGGCTGAGGTTCTCACTAACTTTCTTCCTCAGTCTTCGCTAGCAACCTCTCTCCCAACACCTCCCAAGTAAAAACACTACCAAGGCAGGAATCAAGGTGGTGAAGTCACTCCCATTGTATGGGAAAATCAGGTTCGTGACCTCCTGAGGAACCTGAACATACTTAAGTCTATGGGACCCAGTGAGATGCATCCCAGAGTTCCCAGTGGACTGGCAGAGGTAGTTGCCACGCCACTCTCAGTAATATTTGAAAAGTCATGGCAGTCAGGTGAAGTCTCTAGTGACTGGAAGAAGGGACATGTTACACCTATCTGCCAACCTGTCAGCCTCACCTCTGTGCCTGGGAAGATCATGGAGCAGATTCTCCTAGAAGGTCTGTTAAGGCACATGGAGGACAGGGAGGTGATCAAGGACAGCCAGCA
>JANHGN010017919.1:32861-44834 GCA_024605025.1 Megaceryle maxima
ATTAACATTTAAATCACTCAGTACAAAAATGAGTAACACTCAACAGTCAGGTTCAGAATAAATACCAATATCTTTCTGGAGCTGACATCATTAGAATTAAAAGAACTTTTTAGAAAAGAGTATGCTGCTTATTCACATGTTCCTTTTGACCAGCTGTTACATTAAAATGGTAAAAACTTTCTGAAAAGAGAATTCTTTGAAAATATTCTCTGGATTTAAAAAAAAAAAAAAAGAAAGAAAAAGAAAATGAAAGAATAAAAAGGGGACACCATTCTTTGGTTAGAGAACAGAACAAACCAGCTGACTGCTACTGCCAAAGCTTTGTCAATTCTGCGCTACAATCTTAAACAAAAAAATAAAATGTGTACTTGCTCATCAGGTTTTCCATCATGCTGATTTAATACAGAAGTCCTCCTCCAGGTTATTTCCACTCCTTTATTTCTTCATCCTTGTGCAATGTGCCAGCTGCTACCTTAGAAGGCACATCATATGAAGGGAAATTTATTTGGGCACAACTGTTCCCTTCTCTTTTGTGCATGGCCTTATACTGCTTTATGTTCCTTGAAGATACCCCCACTCATACTGCTTATCAGATAGAAGCAGAATATCAAGTATTAAAGCTCAGTCCAAAATTAACTGTTTCCCTTTCCAATTCCACCCACACGCTATACCACAAACTCATTAAAAAATAGAGCATCACTACAAAAACCTGAATACAGCAGCCTATGCACAAAACAGAATATAGCAAGGATAGTGGGAATTAACAAGTACTAAAAGGCTGTTGGAGATTAAGAAAGAAACAAAGGCTGTGGCAGGGAAATGACAGAATTCTTCAGCCTTGACATGGTGCAAATTCTCCTCTGGAGTAATAATATAAACACTGATCTCCAGATGGAGTACGTCACCTTAGGTTTCATGGGTTATTAAAGTACAATCTCTTGCTGAATGTAACTCCTCCAAGAAACAAAAAGAAAAAAAAAGACTGTCTCAAAGAATAGGCAAGAATCAAGGACATGGATCTAATTCAACAAAAACAGACCTAATATTGTCGCATGCTTTCCCTATTTAAACCCAGAGGATTCTGAACTCAGTTTGGACTTGCAAAAGCAGAGGAAGAAAATCTACTGAAAACTACAAAAGGTTTAATTTTTTTTAATGCCAGTGCCTACCTGAAACACACAAAAATCCTGAATATAGACAATTTTGAGACTACAGCATCTCCCAGTCCCTCACTATTTCCTGAGGTACCTTGGCAAACATGGCTTGCTGGTAAGACACAGTCATCACTGAAAAATTTAAGTCCTGCAAAAAGCTTAGGACTATTCAACACTAAAAAGAGAAACACTGACAACTGCATCCAGTAGTGAAGCAACAGCAAATCAAAGTCACTGTGCTTATATTTGAATTGGAAAGCATACTGCAGCTGCAGAAAGAGAATATGCAGAGAAATCAAGATCTCCATCAGCATAGAGCAGTTGAAATACATTTCTTCTTCAGTCCCTTCAACAGAGACATGGTCTCAATTTCTCATTGCCTAATCCTACAGTGATTTATGATTGTGATAGTAGGTGTGTGAGGAAGAATCCCATAAGCTAAGTGTGTCTAGTGGGAGAAAGAAAGGAGGGGGGTGGGGTATCAAGGTAGTTTACAGAGTATTCCTTCTCAAAAAAAAAAAAAAAAAAACCCAAAAAAAAGTAGTGATGGAAACATTCCAGTGAAATCTCCTTACTGTTGATGGACTGTCAAAAAAACCACAAACAAAACCACTTGACTGCTGCTGTCTCCTCAGCTCTTACTTTCTAACCTACATTTAGCTGTTTCATTAGCTGGGATATCCCCAGTTTCTAATATATCTGCTTGCAAACCCTAGCCTACCAGCAAAGGGAAAAATACAGCTAAGTATTTCTGCCACAAAATGATGTGTGTCAAACATAAAACAGCTCTTTGCATTTATTTGACTTAGTTTCCTCCCTCACTTCTCCTGCATCCATGATAGAACTAAATACTTGCATCAAAAGGAAGCAGCCACAGTGTGTGGAAATGGCAAATACCAAACAAGAGCAAGTTTAAATGTGTCACCTTCGAGGACTCCAGTAAAAAAAAAAAAAAAACAACAAACCCAAACAAACAAACAAAAAACTAAAAAAACCCACAAAAACCCAAAACAACAACAAAAAACAAAACAAAAACACCAAACCAAACAGCCAAACCCAAACAAAACAAAAAACCAAAATCAAAACCAGCCAAACAAAAACAACAAAAAACACAACAAATGGGGAAAAAAAAAAAAACAAACCCCCCCCCAAAAGCACCAAAAAAATAACACCCAGAAAACCTAAACCAAATTAAATCAAAAAAAAAAAAAAAAATCAGAAAATCAAAACAGATAAAAACAGCTGAATAAAGCTGAAAACAAGAATCATGCAGATGAGAGCCTAGATGGACTCTGCATTGCTGACACTGGCTAGCCACCACAGCTGGGCATTAGCAGACACTATAATACAAAGCCCAAGCTACACATCTTTACCACACAACTGCTTTAAATAGTCTGATGTATGTTTTAAGGATTTATACTGAAAACATTTATACTAACTGGAAAGGAAGCTTAGGCAAGAGGCAAAACCTTGCCTGTCACCACTGTCTCCATTTTTAACCCTCCTGACCAGTGCTTTTCTACCATACCGAGCTAAAGCTCTTGAATGCTTGTTTGTCTTATCCACAGAGCATTTTGTACAGCAGCTTTTATGCCATTAAACAACAGCTTGCTTCAAGTTGGTTAAGGAAGGCAGCAAAAAGTCTGCATGAGAAATGGACAGGGTGGGAAAGGCATCACAACAGATGAAGCAGTGGATAGAAATGAAAGGCTGCAGGAATGCAGGTGCATGAGGAAATGTTCAGGACTCAGCTTGGGAGTTTTCCCTATCAGCCCTAGCACTAGTATAAATTCTCTGGCTTTGCAACATCTGGTAATGAGAAATGAAGAGATTATCTGGCTGCCTCTGTGGCGCTCATCATGCCAAGAAAATCCGCACCCTAGAAGAGAAATCCTTGCTAACACGATCAAGATGTGCATACTTTCAGTGCAATAAACAGAACCAAGCTATATCTTGGTCAGAGAAATGCTTCATAGTCTAGTCAGAAATTTCTCCTCGAGTTTAAAATAGAAAAATAATTAAAAAGCAGACCATCAAAATATCCCTAGATTATACTCTTCAGCAGAGAATGACATCTTTTCATTGTTTTTTGAAGGATTAAGGCAGAAAAGCAATGTTTGTTGATTCCTCTACAAAGAAAACAGGTTTTCTAGCTTTTTTTTTTTTTGTGAAAGTGATAGTCTCTCTTTGTTTGCCAATGCACTGATTTACCTCCCCTTCTCGGATATTCTAGATATCAAAGACCACCAGAGCTTGTGCTGAAGTTCACCCAAGGCACTTCACACCCACTTCATCAAATATTCAGGATTGAGAAGGAGAAAGTGTTTATAATTCACAGCATGAGACTTCATATCCAGACAAGATACCATTTGTCAGTTGCACAGACCCAAGTACCTTTCCATAAAAAAAAAAAAAAAAAAAAAAAATTCATCTTTTCAAGGCTGCAAAAGGTAAATCATTTTATGGAGAGATAAAGGTTCTGCAAGGTTAAGTTATTTGTCCAACATTACATGCTGGATAGAAACCCAGTTCTCTTGGCACATCTGGCACTATAGATTGTGCTTCCCAGGGACTGCTTGGAGAATAGAAGCATTTTATCTTTTTGAAACAAAACCAAACAAACTCCTGAACTTATTTCCTTGGCCCAGACACAGTTCTGTCCACACTTCACTGCTGACCAACGCAAATATTTGAAAACAAAAATAGTTTACTAGGACATTCCAAACTTAAGACTCACATTGTTCACTAATCTGTACTCCTATTTTCCTTCAGTTAACACTTCTGCAGAAGTCATAGGAGCACTAGCATGGACAAATCATTTGCAAGCCAAGTCATCTAAACCAGTAAAGTGGTAGGGAAGAATGGGGAAAATCCCACCCAAGCCAACTGCTCATTATTATCATCCCAAGTGAGGGAGGCTGCAGCAGTGATGAGATGCCAGAATGGGTAAAATTTGTTCATCTCCTGTGATGGTACATCATTGTGTTATACCCATAGAAGACTTTGAAAACACATTCCCAGTACTGCTTGAAAGCTGAAGAGGGGGGAAAAAAAATCCCCAAGCCTGAATCAGTCATTTAGTACTATTACTCAATATATTTCTTAATTTTACCTCTTCTCAGCACAATTCTAGCAAACTCCTGGAAATCTACCCTCCAATCTTGGTTTTAGCCTGTACTTGTTAATTTTGGCATCACACACACACAAAAAAGAGGGAGAAAAAAAAAGTAAAATTGTCCATAGTTTTGTAGCTCAATTTAAAAAGATGAGTTGCCATACAAAACAGGTTTCCTCTCACTGCCAGAATTGTTCTAATCTACATCCTAGACCTACAACCTTTTATAAAGAAATGTTACAAAATTATTTCTTTCTCTGCTTTCAAGATGACAGTAGCTTTCTGATACTTCAGGGTTTCTTTCCTTTCCAAGTTAACAGATACAAATTTCAACTTGGTTTTTGTCAATTTTTTTTTTTTTTAACCTAATTTTGCAACTTCTTGAAAAACATAATAAAAACCCCCCAACTTCTTACGAGGTTTCATTTCTGAAGTTCATACAATCTCCAACACAAAATAGTTTAAAAAGTCATCCACAGGACAATTATAGCTGCTGATGTGAAACTTCTTCATCACATAAACAGTCTATGAATTTCAACACTTCTAAACAGAATTGTGCCAGATAATCCCAATTACAACAGTAATAAAGCAGTGAAATGTAGCAGTGTTAACTGCACTTTTGTGAAGTCTCAACTAAAAAATTAAATTAACATCAGAATAACTTTTATGGTAATCAATTCATTCCAAAGGTGGCACTCTACACAGGCTTGGATGTGGACAGGTATGCAATAGTGCTGTTAATAAAAATCAAAGTACAAAAAATATTTTAAAGGTACTTAAAAGCAAATCAAAGGCTGGAATGTCATACTGGTTTCTAGAACCAAAACCTTGTCTTTGTAAAGTTCACATTTTGAAAGGTAATTTTTAACCTAAGGGATAAATTCTTCAGTAGGAGGAATTCAAAAGTAAGTGAAGGTAAGAGTTTATTTAGAAACCATTTCAACCACCAATTTAATTCTCCAACTCCCAAAGCTATGAATCCTAAGAAATTTAACCAGATGTTCGTGAAAGAATGAACAGCATAAAAGCAGGAGTTCTGCAACACTCTTAATTGGGTGAGGAGCTGTGGCAGTGAGATCACCACTACTCTTGGTTCTCTAGCTCTAAAGAAACCTAGGAGCTATGTGTTCCTTTTGTCACACAGGATCAAATAAAAACCACAGCACACAATCTCAACTTTCTGTTAAATTATGCATGGGTTGAGCACTCAGGAATCCCATGGCTACTCTATGTAGAAGTACAGAGGTGCAAGGAACAAGGACATGAGACTAGGTGGGGCGAGCCCATCCACCATCCCCAGACTATGCTACCAACCTCTTGTTATTTCAATCACAGCTACTTTACAGGATATGTTTGTACCCAGGAAGAAATAAAGATTCTGAGGCTGAAGAATCAGCAGCATAAAAAATAAGAATCCGAGAAGCAGATTAAGAGGTGTCACCAGTCACCAACTAAATTAATGACAAACATTTGAAAAAAAAAATCCACAAAGAAAGGACAAGGAAACAACTGACTTCTTCTGACAGCCTTATTTATACCTGTGAAACAAAACAAAACAAAATTCGTGCATAAATTCTAGCCTCTAACTGAAGGGGGAAAGAAAAGGCTTTCACAATCCAAACAAGCCTAAAACATATATATTTAAAGAAACTGGCACTGACCCATCTTATTGTACTTAGTAGAAGATAATATGTCCTTCACTTTACAGCTAGATTTCAAGAAGGTGCTCATCAGGAATTTGGTGGGGAAAAGCAGCAACCATGTAAGGCAACCAAACCAGAAAAATAATGAGTTCTGGTGAGCTAGGCAGATATCTGTTCTTGCCACACAAGGCAAATTAGGGGAACCTTAGATTAACCTTTCAGCTAGGAAGTAATACCCAAAGCAAGGTTTCTAACACATAAGATTTAAAAAAAAGTGGTTTTTTTTTCTTTGTAGTTTTTTGCCGTTGTTTTGTTGTTGTTTTGGGTTTGTTGGGTTTTTTTTAATACTTGCCTGTCTGCTTTCAGAAGTAGGTTAGATGGCAGTTCAAGGAGCTGGTTGTGTTGCACATCCAGGACCTCCACTTGGATTCGCTCAAGCCGATCTGGTAGCCTTCCTAACATGTTATGTCCTGCCAGTAGCTTACGCAAGCTGCTATTGTAAAACAACCTTAGAAAAAAAGAAAACACCCAAAGTAAGAACAATCTAAAATGAAGAGTTGCTTTGAGAATTTAGGTGCAATATCACAGTTCATTATAAGAAAGTGATTCAGCCAACTGATGAGCAGACATGGTATTAATTACGCACAGATCCAAGAATGTCTTCCCACTCTCCACCAAGTTTTTGAAAAGGTTATTCACACACCAGGAAGGAGGCTTAAGGACAATTTGGGAGTGAAAGTACTAAGAAAGAATTATCTTATTGTACTGTATAAAATGTGAATATAGAAGCACGACGGTGAAGGAAGTAGTTTGGACTCAACGATCTTAAAGGTCTTTTCCAACCTTGATGAATCTGATTCTAATTGATAAGAGTAGCTGTAGAAAACTGCACATGTGGGATCCCCCTCACTAATGGAAGAGCTTCAGAACTGTGGGTGAAATCACTAATCACTCCATGAGCTTCATAATGCTCTATTCATCATAGGCTGACTCATAATCCAGTGCAGTTCTGCAACCCCCCGTTTTCCTTTTCTGTTAATACCCAACTAACACAAAGCCTCCTTTCCAGTTCTACAGCGAATGAAATTTATCTAATCGGCTTTACTTTCTTGAGCTTTTACAAATGATAGATGACCTGGAGCCCCATCCACCAGCTCCATTTTTTGGGGGGCTGAGGGAGAAGGGGAGGGGAAGAAGAGGGAAACATAATGAGAGAAGAACAAACAGCTGTTTTGATTAAATAGTAAAGCAGAAAATTACAGTATAAACAACAGAATTTAAAATTTGTACCTCCAAAATGGAGCAACTCTCGATTTTGAACAGGAACCACTTCAAGCAAATTAAGAACATTTTTTTCATCTTCATCTGCCAGCTGTCTTACATTCCTACTACTGTACTGTTTAATCTGGGGAGCCTGTGAATCATGCTAACCTGTTTCAATCACAGACTCTTGAATTACTCAGCATTAAAGCAAAAATCGTTCCTGTTACAATGACCCAAATACACATAAAAAGCCTCCCTGCCCCTTCCCTACGAAACATCAAGAAATTGGATTATTGTAACAAAATAATCAATATATTTATATTGAGTATTTCCCCCTTGACAGATACAGTCATGCTCTGTATCTGTGGGCCAGTGTTAACAATTATCTCAGTTGGCCAGATCATCTGTGTTAGGATACAAGTCAACAGCCAGCTGTATCATTCCAGAAGGCTCGACACAAGGTGAAAAGACTTACCACAGAGTGGTAAGCATATCTTATTATGTTTTTGTCATTTAACCATTTCTGTTTCGATCCACTTTTACTTGAAAATCTCAGTTAAAGATTTGCCTTTGTATACTATTTACTTTCCTAACCAAGTCTGGCCAGTATCATCAACACCAAACTTTACAGGGAAAAGCAGAATCAGTTTGCAATGTTTAAAGAAGTATCATTTGGGGTTAGGGTTTTTTTTTGGATGGGTAGGGGCAATGCCATTAAAAAAACCCAATCATGATAAAAACCTTAGTAATTAGCTTCTCCATAAAAACAGTTTTTATAAATAATTCAGAAGATCTGAGTAAGTCTTTGGGGTTTTGTGTGCTTTTTCTTATTTTCCAAGTTACAGAGGCACCAAAGGAACTGGCCTGTCTGAAGAGAGATTGAACCATGAGCATATAACTAAGCAAGCTCCTGATGAGCCTGGGACACCTAGTCAAGCTGGCTGGGGAACCAGGATGCTGGGACTGTTCTTCCCTATGGGTATCTTTCCCACTTGCCAAACTTTGACTGGAAGTTTTGATGGGATCAAAAAGTTCTAAGGACAAGTTCTCATCATCTGAGAAAAAATGGTTTGGTGAAATCATTTAATCCATTCCTTTAGTAAGCAACTGTTCAAGAGAACACAATGTTGAATACAAATAGATCTTTTTTTAAAAACACACACACAGAAAGAAAGAAAAATACACACAAGACATCTGTTCACTGGTGGTGTGAAGGTCATTTTGGCAACTCTTAATTGAAGCATTTCCATTTTCTTTATGGAGTCTTTTACAATGTCAGTTTTATGTCAATTAAATTGGCCTGCATAGCTAAGACTGTGTACCCTTTTAGTTATTTTTCAATACTTTTAAAGCAGAAATGGCTGCATTACAGCCCTTTGTACATTGCTCCCATTTTCTTTAGTTGAGACACACACAGTCCTCTATCTCAACTGCTTCAACTCTTTGCCTTCAAGGATTGGTTTTGTTTCAAGAGGCAAATGCACATAGCATCAACAGTAGTTTTTATAGACTAGTTGCAAACTTCAGCCTTCCAGGAAATTGCTCATCAGTGAAGGCTTGAATATTTTTGGTTAGAGTTGCAAGCATCCTCCCAAAAGTGTCCAGCTCACTCACTCCATAGGTTTTCAGAATGCTGTTCTATGTAGAAGGAAATGCACACAGCAGTGCACAAGAACACACTTACTGGGCACTCCTATTTGCCTGATACTTAACAGTAGGTCTATATGCATAAGGCATTTGCATTTAAATCCAGACACAAATTTCCTTATAAGTTTAACAGACATTCTTCTGAACTGAGCTGACTTATTAGGAGCTAAGCTATCTAGACATGTACTACAAAGAAGAGCTTTCAGAGATAAGCTGTTTCCTGGGGTTAATGATAAGATGGCAGGAGAGACAAGTAGGAAGTTGACTGCACCTAATTTCAGCTAATCGTTAATCTCCCAAAGATATGCCTTGATAGTCTTTGCTGTTATGAAGTGTAAATGAAAGGCAAATGAACTTTTGCTCCCCACACCTTCTGAGTAAGCACAGTTTCACTTTGTGTTAAAAACCAGGAGGATTAATAGCCTGCACATTAGCCCATTCGTTTGCTTGGCAAATCTCATGACATCCTTTTCTGCCCACATTCCTGAAATCTATTCTCATCATTTCTGACACTAAAAATGACAGTTTACACCAAATGGCACATTCATCTGACCCCCACAAAAATATCTGCTTTTGTTTCTGATGCTCTTATGTGCTGTACAGATCCCTAAGGAAAATATTTAATAGCTCATCACATCCTAGCTGTCTACAACTTTCAATAGCTCTGCACATCCCCACACAATTTCACCCTTTGTGCCTAGTATGTTCTCACTCTTTCACAACATCTTTTTTGAAGCGTGAAGAGCAGCCAAGAATGACAGCTCTCTTCCAGTGAAGTCAGGGACTTAAAAATTCTCAATACTAGCACATAACCAGTACGCTCACCTGCAACAGATGTCTCAAGAAAAAAACCTAATAACAGTCATTTATTAGTTAAACTTAACTCCTATTTTATTTCCTCTTCACTTGCTTTCCTATCATTTGTGTTTAAGTTTAGACTCTTGGAAAAGACATCATCTTTGTATTGAAGGCAATTGCTCTACTTGCAGGAGTTTGCTTGCTTTATGAGTCTTTACCTTCTTGTCTCAACCCTTTTTCACTCCAACAGAGCCATAAACTGGAGTCTGTAGGCACCACTGAAACTAAGTTACAAGTTCTGGATCTCTGAACTGTCGTACAAAGTTATAGCTGTAAATATTTAATATTCAGTATTAAAAATGAAGGACTTTCCTGCCTGAACAGCCACATGAACAGCTTCAAAACTTCCACCTGGAGTTCAAAGGCACTGCTTTCTCTGCATGAAAATAAAAGAAGAAAGGCTGGGTGGAAGCTTGAAGCATGATGATATCCCACAAAGTAAAAGTAAAATCAAACAAGATAAAATGGGCTTGACAGTCACTGGAACAAGCTAAACACTGAATCAGCAATTATTTCTGAATTGCTTATCCTGTTCCACATTGTGCTACTGGTCTACAAGACTCACCGGGCAGGCAGCTCATGTATCTGATTGTGGCTAACATCCAATACTTCCAGTTTCCTGCTGTCACATATCCACTCAGGCAGGTTTTCCAGGTGATTTCTATGAATAAAGAACACAGAAAAGTGTAACTGAATGATAATCAAGAGATGAAGGCTATTAAGAATACAGCCTCATGAGAGATTGATTGTCCCCCTGTACTCAGCACTGGTGAGGCCTCACATTGAGTACTGTGTCCAGTTCTGGGCACCTCAGTACAAGAAGGATATCAAGGTGCTGGAGCAGGTGCAGAGGAGGGCAATGAAGCTGGTCAAGGGACTGGGGAATAAATCGTATAAGGACCATTTGAAGGAGCTAGGTCTGTCTAGTTTGAGGAAGAGGAGGCTGAGGGGAGACCTCATCACTCTCTACAACTATGTGAAAGGACATTGTAGAGAGGCTGGTGCTGGTTTCTTCTCTCGGGTAATTAGTGACAGAACCAGAGGGAATGGCTTCAAGCTGAAACAAGGTAGGTTTAGACTAGACACTAGGAAAAAAATTCTTCACAGAAAGAGTGGTGGGATATTGGAATAGGCTGCCCAGGAAGGTGGTTGAATCGCCATCCCTGGATGTGTTTAAGAATCACTTAGATGT
Source organism: Megaceryle maxima (assembly GCA_024605025.1). NCBI lineage: Eukaryota > Metazoa > Chordata > Aves > Coraciiformes > Cerylidae > Megaceryle > Megaceryle maxima. Next base: position 43,734 of record JANHGN010017919.1, read on the forward strand.
AGTGTTGGGGCATATGGTCTAGGAGTGAACTTGTAGAGTAGGGTGAAGGGTTGGACACGATAATCCCATGGGTCTTTTCCAACCTAGATGATTCTGTGATGCAGATACCTCCAAGAAATATATCTGCTACGTAATTTTTCCTTTAAGACTCTATCACCCCTCTTTCTGTGAGGGCACTACCAGTGCAGTAAGGTCTTGAGTGAATGGGCAAGAAAGCTAAAAGCATTATTATCTCCCTAGACATGCAGTCACTAAGAAAACAGGAAAAGCTGCTTCCAAGTTATCAGGGAAAAAGTATTAAAGGGTATCAGAGTATTGAGGATGAAGAAGTCTCTTCACAGAAGAAAATCTGTGAGATGTTCCTCAGAAGATATTTACAATCTACACAGGTGACACACACTTATTTCATTCCCAATAAATTCAATACTGAAACCCACTCTATCACTTCTCAGTTATCTCACTGAATAGAGCAACATCATCTTTTTATGTGTACCTTTAAAGAGATGCCCTTTGCTTTTCTTGCATTTGTCGTCACAGAAACTAACCCTTCTAAAAATTAACTTTTCAGAGGTGAGTTTTTTCCAAATAATTGCACTGAAAACACACAGCTAGGTACAGTGGGGCACCCTGTATCCTGCTTGCCTTTAAGGTAAAATATAGCAGTGCACAGTACATGGAGGAGATACTGTGCATGTGCGTTCACATAACCACTACTTCAGTTAGCTTACACAGATGCACAACTGAGCATCAAACAATATTCACGCACTTGCAGACCTGAAGCTTGGGAATAAGACCCCTTACACAGCATGAACATAAATCAATGTTCGCGATCATTCACACAGGATCACAAGGTGTCAGGGGTTGGAAGAGACCTTGGAGATCTTCGAGTGCAAGCCCCCTGCCAGAGCAGGATCATCTAATCCAGCACAGGTCACAAAGGAACGCAGCCAGGCGGGTTTTGAACATCTCCAGAGAAGGAGACTCCACAACCTCTCTGGGGAGCCCGTTCCAGCGCTCTGTGACCCTTACAGTAAACAAGTTCCCCCTCATGTTAAGGTGGAACCTCTTGTGCTCCAGCTTACATCCATTCCCCCTTGTCCT
>JANHGN010017921.1:0-46956 GCA_024605025.1 Megaceryle maxima
AAAATGTCTATTAATAAAATAAATTGTTTTTTCTTATAAGCCATCTATCCAAATCTTTATGCAGCCATACTGTAGCACTGAAATAAATGCAGTCTATAGAAACAAAAATTATGTTAGCTTGCCTTTCATATCCCGTCTTTATTGCTTTATCAATATGGTAAGGTGTGTAACTCTGTAGGCTGATGGGCTTCAGAGTCTGTGCAGTAATAAACCTGAGCTTTTGCAAATCGTCAAAAAACACCACAGTACAGTCACATTGCTCATATTGTGAAAGGTCGAAGCACTTATTCACAGTAAATATTTCAAGCATTCCTTATGACAGCTCAGATGAGCGTGGAGGAGCCATGGTACCCTGTGTGGCATTAAACATATGAGTAGCCCGTTTCTCATTTCTAATGTTGCCTTTTCATGTGTTGCTTAATTATTGAAAAAAAAGCACCTCTATCAATGAGGCTTATGCAAACTTCATACAACAAATAATCTACTTATTGAATTAATGTAATTTACTAACACAGTTGCTGTTCTATTTTCAGTGATTTCGTTTAGAATTTTTAAATCTTATCCTGTAATTTGTGCATGAACTTTGTTCTTAGTCTTGCTTTTCTATTCATACTGCCATTACTGTAACATTCATTGAGAATTTGAAACAAATTTATACAAAAGTCAGTCGAAAATACAGCCAGAAAGAGCATGCCCCTTTCAGCACAAGACATACATACGTAAGCTCTTTTTATAGTTTCCCCATTGCAACTCTTGTATTATTTTCATTTGTAGCACAGTGCCTCTTAGGTACTCCTTTATTCTCCAGGCACTAAGTATCTTGCTTTGCAATTCTCCCACTAGCATGACTTTGAGCTTGGGCTAACAGTGCAGATTAAGGTTTGCCTTCCATGCTGGAAGCAGCCCTGCCACAGGGGGCTTGGTCTTCCTAGCTTCAGTCTCACACTCCAGGCCTCTCCCTCTATTCCCACCCCCCCTTTGCTCACTCTCTGCCCTGCTCACTCTCCACACACCATCACACACCTGTAAGGTGTTATGTTCCCACACTCAAATTCAAGAATCTCACATCAAGTATTTATATAAGATGTTATTTAACCTGATTTCAGAACTTCAGGTGTTACAACGTTCCAAACACTCTTGGACAACCTATTACAACATGTAACTGTTCAGTAGATAGGGTTTCACCCCCCTGTAAAAACTAAGGTGTTGGGGGTATTTTTGTTGGTTTTGTCTTTGTTGTTCTTTTTGGGTTTTTTTGTTTATTTTAAATTTAAATAAAAGATGGCACTATGTGAAATCTGTCAATCTAAATTAATCAACACTTCCACCTGCAATAGATGCAGAAAACAATTATTTTCCTTTTGTTACAGTCCTTTTTTTGATATTTGAGGACTCATCATTTGTTTTCCCAGTCACTTTGTTTCTTCTTACCAAACAAGGACAAGGGTTTCAATATTTCTTTCCAGAATTTTTTCCCAATGTCCTTATTATTCTTGTTAGCTTTTCTGGATCCTTCCTAACGGTATGTATCATTATTTGAGTACCAAGAACCTGACACAATACTCAAGGATAAACCAAGGTCAAATAAAGTAGAAAGATTATATCATGTGTCTTACAGAATTAATGAAAGATTTTGGTAGGGGAAACATTCCTATGTATCACTTTCAAGAGTGTCTCCTATGTGCATGTTATTCAAACTCTCAAAATACCTCCTATAACTAAGCTTGAGTTGGTTGTCTAGATTTTCCTTCTAACCAGCTAAGTACTAGATGCTAATATTAAGTAATATTCAGTAGTGATCACACAGTTTCTTCAGTCCACTGATTAATTTTTATTCCTGTACTGCAAGCAGATTATATGAAGACCTACTACCACAGCTATGATTACTTGACAACACCTCTTTTACTATTCTACCTCTCTGGAACAGCTAAGAAAATCTGAAAGGTCAATAGCTGAGATGTACAAGAATATTGTAGAATATTTTCTCTTCCACAGCAGTAGTGGACAAAAGTTCTTGTCACAGAGTATAAGAATCTCAGCAAAGGAGACACTGTCAGAGGCAGGATACTGGTATAGATGGACCAGTACTCCGAACCAGAAGGTTTTTCTTATACCCCGATTTCTTAAGATTTCTTTGCTCAGTAGTGTTTATTAAAAGTCATATGGATTTTCTATCATCCATCTTCTCAATCAAGACTGAATTATTCAAGTTTTCATTCAAGTAAAAGCAAATTAAATATATCTAATAAAATACAGGCTTAGGTCTGAAAGGAAAGTTCTGTTCTAAGAGAAGACGGCAACTTGTGATGAACTGAAGGTTGATATGACACATGCAGGGAAACAAAAGACAGAATACTAGAAACAGAGGATGATCTGTAGACCCACTTTGACCTAACCATCTCCCTTGGGCAGCTACTACTCATGAAATAGTAAGCCAGGAACATAGCTTTCCAGAAGCAGCAGCAGGGGGTACAGGACTAGTTAAACACAGCACAAAATTACAATAAGCACAGCAGGGTTATTACACAAGAGTTAGACACAGTATAGAAGTCTGAAAATTGTTAAATGGATTAGCTCATTTTGTTCACTTGTGTTTAAGTCAGTAATAAACTCAAAAGACAGCAATCAGTTTAGCCAGAAATTAATTTCGCTGGAGGTAAAAGTCAGCATATGAAAGGATATTAAATTGGAGAAAAATAAATAAATTGTACTCCCTCCTTCTAGCCACATTTTTCTATTTACATGAATTAGTACAGTAAAATCCTATTATTTAGGACTGGATTTTCAAAAGTGTGTTTTCTTAAAGTCATTTCCCTTTGATACTAAGGACAACTAAAAGCTTAACTTGAAACAGCACTCCATCTTTTCATGCAGCAAAGACTTAGGATTCCTCTCATTCTGCAGTCCAGAAAATGAGTTAATGACAGGAGTTGAAAATATTGCAATTTGAATATGTCAGCTTATGACTGTGTTAAAAAGAATAAACACCAGTTTGTGATGATTTATTTGCTAGTTTATGATGATTATGAATAGTTTATGAAGTACTGTGTCTACCTCTGAAGTTCTCAGTATAGGAAAGACATGGACATGTTGGAGCAGGTCCAGAGAAAGGCCACAAAAATTATCAGAGGGCTGGAACACCTCCCCTGTGTGGAAAAGCTGAGAGAATTGGGGTTGTTCAGACTAGAGAAGAGAACCTTATTGTGGCCTTGCAAGGGGGCTTATAAGAAAGGTGAAGACAGACTTTTAGTAGGGTCTGTAGTGATAGGACAAGGGGTAATAGTTTTAAACTTTTTTTTAGGTACATTTAGACTAGATATAAGGAAGAAATTTTTTTAAAATGAGGGTGGTGAAACACGAACAGGTAGTCCAGAGACGTGGTGGATGTCACATTTTTGGCAGTGTTCAAAGTCAGGTTGGATGGGGCTTTGAGCAACCTGATCTAGTTGAAGATGTCCTGGCTCACTGCAGGGGGCTTGGACTACATGACCTTTAAAGGTCCCTTCCAACATAAACTATTCTATGACTCTATGAGTCTATGATTTCAAATGTTGTAGTTCTTCATCAGGGCAGAAGATAGCATCCTTTATTTTACTTTTAAAATATTGTCAGAACCTTTTAAACATGCTACAAAAGGGCTGGTTTACTTCCTTTTACCTCACTAGCTGTCACAGGAAGCCATATCAGATGTCACTTATTCAGACATCAGTGTAGCAATCCTAATTCACATCAGCTGAGTATCAAGGCATTAACATTAACAACGTTTTTCTTTTCCCAAGGAAAACACCCAACGTGTTCTCTCTGGATGTATTTGTTGGCTTTCTTTCTTAATTTTTTTTTCTTTTTTCTTTTCCCTTTCCCTTTCCACTGTTTTTGTAGCACAAGAGCTTATTATGCATTTGTTTTAGAGCCTGAGCTCTCTTCTCCTTCACCTCATAACACAGACACAATGCAATTAGAGTGTTTGTGTACCTGCCAAGCTATCCATTATAACCACAAACAAACCACCAAAGAAAGTTGACTCCATACTGCAGGTATGAAATTATTATAAATGCAAAGCTTCACATTCCTTTACTACACACTTATTTAAAAGGTTGAGTTTAATCTTTTCACAAACTCAGAAATTAGAACAGAATAGGATTATTTCAGCTGGAAGGGAATGACAATGATCATCTAGTCCAAATGCCAGACCACTTCAGGTCTGACCAAAAGATTTAACATTTTATTAAGGGCATTGTCCAAACACCTCTTCAACACTGACGGGATTAGGACATCGACCACCTCTCTAGGAAGTCTGTTCCAGTGTTTGACCACCCTCTTGGTAAAGGAATGCTTCCTAATGTCCTAACGTGATATTTTACAAAATGTACATAAATTGAAGATAGACCAAATAATATTCAATTGCTATCACCAAAACAATCAGGCCAACAACTATAACAGTACAAAAATATTCATCTAGCTTCTTTTCCTCATTATTTTCTGCACCACTTAATAGCTAAACGACAATACTTTTACTTTAGCTTATTCAAGATGTGCACATATTTCAATGGAAGAGGAATTTAAACAACTGTGTACCACTGTCTAACCTCTTTTTTTTTTATATTAATGTTATTTACACTCCAGTGAGGCTAGGAGCCAAAACTGACCTTAGGAGAACTGACAATGTAAATATTCTATGTCAAAAGGAAAACTTTTACCTCAAAAATTATTTCATACAGTTAATATTATCTTTCTATCATAGCTTTACTGTCTCTCTCTATACATATCTTTCTATATATGTGCACGCATATATATATTTCAAAATATATTTCAGCATATCAACTTTATTATCTATTTAAAAAGAAAGTGTAATCTTCATTTTTAGCCATGTGAGTACATTTCCCACCAATACGTCAAGGAAAAAAAAGCTAGAAAATAATAATCTAAGCCATGCATGCATCCATTCATGCATCCAGAGTAGAAAGGAGGACCCCAGAAACTACTGACTTGTCAGCCTCACCTCTGTGCCTGGGAAGAACATGGAGCAGATTCTCCTAGAAGGCCTGATAAGGCACATAGAGGACAGGGAGGTGATCAAGGACAGCCAGCAGGGCTTCACTAAGGGGAAATCCTGCCTGATGAACCTAGTGGTTTTCTACAATGAAGTGACTGCATCAATGGGCAAAGGAAGAGCTTTGGATACCATCTATTGGGACTTTTGCAAGGCCTACAACAGGCCTTTTAAAAGGTTCTGTCCCCTACAACATCCTTCTCTCCAAATTGGAGAGATATGATTTTGATGGGTGGACTGTTCAGTGGCTAAGGAATTGGCTGGATGGCTGCATCCAGAGGGTCATAGTCAATGGCTTGTTGTCCAGATGGAGACTGGTGAAAAGTGGTGTCCCTCAGGAGTCTGTACTGGGATGGGTGCTGTTGAAAATCTTCATCAGTGATATAGACGGGGCGATCAAGTGCACCATCAGCAAGTTTGAAGATGACACCAAGCTGAATGGTGAAGTTGAGATACCAGAGGGATGGGATGCTATCCAGAGGGACATAGACAAGCTAGAGAAGTGGTCCCAGGTGAACCTCATGAGGTTCAATAAGGCCAAGTGCAGGGTCTTGCACCAGGATCAGGACACTCCTTGTTATCAATACAGGCTGTGGGATGATGTGATAGAGAGCAGATCTGCAGAACAGGACCTGGGGGTACTGGTGGATGAGAAACTGGACATAGTCAATAACGCACACTTGCAGCCCAGAAGGATTTAAACTAGAGAAGGGTAGATTTAGATTGGACATTAGGAAGAAGTTTTTTACTATGAGGGTGGTGGAACACTGGAACGGGTTGCCCAAGGAGGTGCTGGATGCCCCATCCCTGGAGACATTCAAGATCAGGCCTGGCCTAGCTGGGGATGTCCCTGCTCTCTGCAGGGCAGTTGGACTAGATGACCTCTAGAGGTCCTTTCCGGCCCAAACCAGTCTATGATTCTATTCTATGATTCATCTAATTACTGGAGAGGTGGCAGAGTATTCTAACACATCTATGGGAACCTGAACTGATATTCTGAACCACTACAGTCTGCTGGTCAGATGGTATCCACAGAAATATATGAAAGGATAGCACTTTAAAAAGAAGTAAATTTGCCTATAAATGATTAAGCTTTTGTCTTGTGAGAAGGAGAAGAGCAAAACCAAAACTACAAGTCTTTTCCCCCTAAAAAATCAGTGACATTTTATTCTCAATTCTAATTTAACTTCAAATGGCAAGTCCCAAGGAGGTCTTAAGTACTAAATTGTCAGCAACATTTACGTAAGTAACATTTGAAACTTTTTTTTCTCCATGCACTTCTATAGAGCACCTGAATATAACAAGGTTTAATATACAAATGTATACACTGTAAGCAAGCACACAAAACCCTGCCTTTGAATCGTTTACAGGTTATGACCACGAGAGGGTCATACAGGCAAGCCTGCTTTTTTCAGAAGATCTGAGGATTTCCTAAGCTGTGATACTGAAGTAATGTCATCTGGAATAGCAAAGAACCACAGAGGCACTGCTTCAATCACCTCCTGTGCTCCAATTCACCTATATATACAAACATCTGAATCTAATACACTAAAGAAAATATGAAATAAAAGAAAAAAGGAAAAAAATAATGAGAAAAAAACAACAACAAAAAAGAAAATAATAGGAAAAAAAGTAAAAAAGAAAAAAGAAAAAAAAAGTGCCATTCCACTTTCCAACAGCAGGAGAAAGAGCAGATCTTTGGAAAACACCTGTAGCCACAATTCTGTATTTGGTATTTGCATAGGATTTCAAAAGTGGTGTGAGTTTATTGTTTAAAGAAAAGGTTTTATTCTTCTCTGATTTGTACTGGTGCAATACTTGCTATTTAACACATAAGCTAGAGGGGTATCAGTGTGACATCCCCCTCCTGTCCCCTGCCCTATATGCACATCTCAAAATATTTCTTCATCACCATGCAATGACAGCAGGCAAAATTACTTAAGAACAAAGTGCTCTACAGCAGAGAGGAAGATTTTCATCATGTTAGTTTTATCAATACCAAATGTATCCTCTATTATGTAAAAATAATTTGAGAAAAGTTCAAACACAACATGTATATCCTTACATTAGTGAGATAAGAATTAATGAAGTGACAAGCTGCAGTCACATATGTCTCCATATTAATCTACAAAGAAAAACCTGAAAATCCAGGTTGTTAATTGTTTTTCATTGGTCTCATTAGATTTTTAAGACTACTAGACATTCACAAGTCTCACTAAGAAGAGTCCTAAGGTGAAATAACCTACTACTAACATTAACCATGAACAATAAAGATGATAGCTGATAGAAGAATTTACTGGGACATGCGTACCATGAATAATTAAGAGCAAATATCAGACTCTATTTATGATATATTAGCATGACTCCATTAGCTTTATTAGTAGCATGGGCTTTTTTCCTACTTGTCCATGTGAAAGGAAACCAAGTCAGCCATTTTTAGTGCAAGAGTAATAACACCATTTTGCATCTGACACAAAAAAACCCCACAAAATTGATAGTGAGAATGATGATGTACAAACATGTTTTCCACCAAATCAATAATCAGTATGTTTTAAAATGTATGATGAAATCTCTACTTGGTTAAGACAGAATTTATGTTATCCACTGTATCATCTACACAACCAAAACAGTGTCCACTCACACAGTAGTAAAGAAAAAGAAGTGCCTGGATTTTGGTAATGTATTACATGCTCTTCCAGTCATCAGAGAATATGTTGGAAAATAAGACAGCAGAACAACTGCTACGCCCTATAACCCACTTCATGCTCATAGGGGAGGAAACCCATAAAGAGGGACTACAAAATTTTTGGTTCCAGTGACTTTTTTCTTTTGCACTGGAACTGAAAGGCAAGATTTTGTAAGGGTAGATGGCACTAAAACCAAACCAACCAAACAAAAAACCCACAAACAAACAAACAAAAAAACCACACACACAAAAACCAACCAACCAAACCAACAAACAAAAAAATCCCCACAACAAAAGGAGACACTATAAATGTCAATAAAAGGTATTTCTTGTGTAAATACAGTCCTAAGGGAATCTGTCTCTAGCCTCACAGACCAACAAATTACAGCTAATAAAATACTTCAATTCTACTTCAGCTGAGACCTTCATTCATGATTTCATTTTGTCTTGCCTAGACTAATACAGTACTTCCATGGTTTCTTAAATCCCTGTTTTTTCAGTGCAGACACCTGAAATATACACAGTTCAAATCCACCCCTGAGATAATTCTTATTCTTCAGCATCACATTCGTAATAGTATTTGTTCTTGCAATCCTGAAAATAATAGCTTCCTAGCTCTCTCAAAAAGTACATCTGTTGTTTTTTCTATCTTCCCATTTGTCCAAATCCCTGTTTATTCTTTAATATGGTCATTCTGTTACTGGCAATATCTGACGTTCCATCCTTTTGAAATGGTTTTTGCATGCTTCTGTACCTCATGGCTTCTTAATTTTATAAATCCATGAATAGTGTTTTATCTCCTATTTGTAATGAGGAAAGCAGAAAACTCTACGTCTAACATACAATAAAATATTTTTCTCCTTTTCCCGGAAAGACATTAGGACTATGTATATGTATGAAGTGCAGGGGTTCACATGTGTTACGCTCCAGATTGCAACTGTCAAAATAATCCAGTTGCATTATCTTAATCCATTTCACACACATTAGGGTATTAGCCAATGTAGACACAGGGTAGTATTAAAACTAAGCACCCAAACAACTGTTTACAAGACCAGGGCTTTATCTTGGAGTTGCAGAAACTAATATACACAAACAATAACAAAAGCAGAAAAACCTACATCTACCAGTTCAAAAACATATGGATTATGAAAGACATGAACTATGATTGCATACTACTAATAATCAGAGCTATTGCTGAATGCATTTGTTGATTTATTCTTTCATGTTGAGTATAACTGTAAACACACGATCTCATTCAAGGAGTTGCTCAACAAAGATATTTCATAGTGGGCTGCATTATAGTGTATTGCACAGAATGACTAGAGATACAAACAGGAAAGTTAAATTAAACCAGGATACAAAATATTACAATATACCTGTAATTCAAGCATTTATTCTTCATATAGAGTGCAAATTTCTTTTTAGCAACCAAAATATGTCTTCAGAACTTTTAAGATGCTAGTATAAAGGATTTTAAATCTCTATATGAGAGTGTCCTGTGTGCTTTCAGAAGTACAAAATTCTTTTTGACACTGAAAAAAAGAGTAATTTTCTTAAATTACTAAATGCAGCTCCGTTTCAGATACAGACAGGTAACAGTTATTTTCATTTAACTGCAGACAAAAGCCATGTTCTTTTGTATGTGTCATGGATCAGGGTCAGCCAGTAACTAAGCACGTTGCAGCCACTCACTCACTTCTCCTCCTCCTTGGTGGGATGAGGAGGAAAAAATAGAATAATAGGCTCATGGGTCAGGACAAAGACAGACTCGCGTTGGGGAAAAAACATCAATTTAATATTAACAACAGCAACAATACTAACTTACTAATCAAATCAGAGTATGATAATGAGAAATACAACCACAACTTAAAACCACCTTTGTCTTACCCCTCCCTTCTTCCCCAGCTCAACTCTGCTCCCAATTTTTCTACCTCCTTCTCTCCAGTGGCACAAAGGGATGGAGAATGGGGGTTGTGGTCAGTTTATCACATGTTGTTTCTGCTTCTCCTTCATCCTCAGAGAGAGGATTCCTCACCAACTTCCCCTGCTCCACTACAGGATCCCTCCCATGGGAGACAGTCCTTCATGAACTTCTCCAACTTGAGTCATTCCCATGAACTGCAGTTCTTCATAAACTGCTCCAGCATGGGTCCTCCAGCAGCAAACTGCTCCAGCATAGGCCTCCCTCAGAGTCACAGCCTTCTTTGGGTGCAGCCACATGCTCTGTCATAAAGTCCTCCATGGGCTGCAGGTGGACAGCCTACTATCTCAACACAGGTTGCAAAGGAATCTCTCTCTGTTCTGGTACACCTGCCCCCCTCCTTCCTCACTGACCTTGGTGCCTAAATAGTTGTTTCCCTCACATTACCCTCCTGTCCTTACCCTTGCCCAGCAGGTTTTTTTTTTCCCTTAAATATGATTATCACAGAGGTGCTTCCACCATCACTGATTGGCTCAGCCTTACCCAGAGGTGCTGGAGCTGGGGGAGCTTCTAGAACTTCCTCAGAGGAACCACCCCTGTAGTCCCCTCCCCTGATGCCAAAACCCTGCCATACACAAACCTAACACAACATGGCAGAAATACTTTCAAAATCAAGATACTGCAGAAAGAAAGTTTCAGTTTTGGCATAAGCATCATTTGGCTTGTTTTGCTGGAATGCAATGACAACTGAACCTTCCTTTTGGTCTAAGGGGCCGCCCTGACCCTAAACCCTGACACCAGGAATATGAAGATGGGGGAAGCAGTGGGTGTTAGAGTTTAGAGCTGTGCTGGCCACTGGATGAATGACAGATGATGTTAACCTCTCTCCCTTCCCAAAGAGGAAGAGAAAGGGAATAAGGGAGAGAGACTTTGGACTGGAAAACTAAACCAGCTCTAAGGTTAAGAAAATAATAACAAAATGAAATATATACAAATATATAGAAAACCAATACTGAACAGAACCCCCCGATGGCAATTACATCACTTTCACCATTAATGTTGTGGAGCAGGCATGGAATCAGCAACAAATGGGAGACAGATTGGGGAGATGGATTCAGGTACTGGATTCAGGAACACATGGATCATAAGGACTGAAGGCAGAACAGACAGAGTCCTCCTCAGATGTTGGCCACTGAAGAAGAGAGCTTGACCATCTTGATCCCTCAGTTTTATACCGAGTATGACATATATGGGATGGAATACCTCATTGGTCAATTTAGGGTCACCTATCCTGTGTCTCAACATAGGTGTGGCCATTTTCTTTCTCCACCCCTAATGTGTCACACAAGACTTAGCAGTAACTTTGGTCTGCACAAGAGCAAGTATAAGCAAGAGCCTCTGTGCACACCAATCTTTCGTACTAACTAAACCCAGAGTGTTACCACTGCTAGCAGCAGACACTGCCTGTGAAAATATGCTATTAACTAAGAAAGTGCAATTAGTTAGAAGTGACTTAGCTGAAAAGTAAGATCACTAAATAGAATTCGTTCTGTTGTTACTTGAATTAGGACAGTGCATAATGTGATTCAAATGGTCATCATGTGCCAATGAAGAGCACATAATATAGACTTGTACACATAAGTTTATAGGCTTACAACATCTCTAAAGTTTTACACTGGCATCCACTTTGGATCTATCTGCTCTATTGTTACAGAACACAGTAGGAAAAGATAGTTAAATAATAGTTGAGATTTTGATGTTTAAGAAAAATAGGAAATGGTCTAAGTTGTCTAGTACAAGCAGGTGATTACATCCAGCTACACAGGGTTATGAAATGCAAGTCCTGCTTGACTAACCTGATCTCTATGTCAAGATGAACTCCTTAGTACATGAGGGAAAGGCTGAGGATGTTGTGTATCTGGACTTTAGTAAAGCCTTTGACACTGTTTCCCACAGGATTCTTCTGGAGAAACTGGCTGCTCATGGCTTGGATGGTCATATGCTCTGCTGGGTAAAAAATTGGCTGGATGGCCAGGCCCAAAAAGTTGTGGTGAATGGGAGTTAAATCCAGTTGGTGGCCAGTCACAACAGGTGTTCCTCAGTGATTAGTACTGGGTCCTGTTCAGTTTAATATCTTTATCAATTATCTGGACAAAACAATCAAGTGTACCCTCAGTATGTCTATAGACCACACCAAGTTGGACAGGAATGTTGATCTGCTTGAGGGTAGGAAAGCTCTACAGAGGGATCTGGACAGGTTGGATTGATGGGCCAAAGCCAACTAACGTTCAAGAAGGCCAAGTGTTGGGTCCTGCATTTGGGTCACTAGAAGCTCACAAGATGCTACCTGCCTGGCAGAAAATGACCTTGGTGTGTTGTTTAACAGCGGGCGGAATAGGAGTCAGCAGTGTGTCCAGGTGGTCAACAAGACCAATAGCATCATGGTTTGTATTAGAAACAGTGTGGTCAGCAGGACTATGGAAGTGATTGTCCCTCTGTACTCAGAACTGGTGAGGCTGAACCTTGAAAACTGTGTTCAGTCTTAGGCCCCTCACTACCAGAAAGACATTAAGGTGCTAGAGAACATCCAAAGAAGAGCAACTAAGCTGGTGAAGTCTTATGAGGAATATCTGGAAGAACTGGGGCTGTTTAACCTGGATAAAAGGATGCTTAGGGGAGACCTTATTGTTCTCTACAACTACTTGAAAGGAGGTTGTAGTGAGATTCGTGTTGGCCTCTTCTCCATCGCAACAAGTGATAAGACAAGAGGAAATGGCCTCAAGGTGTGCCTGGGGAGGTTTAGATTGTGTATTAGGAAACATTTCTTCACAGAAAGGGTCGTCAATCACTGGAACAGGTTTCCCAGGGAACCAGTAGAATCACCATCCCTGAAGTTATTTCAGAAGATGAGTATATGTGGTGCTTAGGGGCATGGCTTAGTGGTGGACTTGGCAGTGTTAGGTTAATGGCTGAACTCAATGACTGTAAAGGTGTTTTCCAGCCAAAACACTCCTATGATTCTAAACTAGCATCCCTCCTGTTTCTCTTTGACAGTGGCAGAAGATATCCTTTGAGCATCTTAGGCTTTGATCATACTGGGTAGAGTTTCTCAGTTTCTTAGATTTATCTCCAAGTTTCCAGAGCTGACCTAAAAAAATAATTTCCTTCACCAGTCACATTCTTACAAACTGGTTTTGCTGAACTAGCATAATCATGACATATAGCAACAGTTAGAAGATAATCATTTCAGCTTAAATAAAACAAATCTAACAGAGTCTAGCCTTGTAGTAGAAATTACTATTCAACCATAACTACAGGCATTGCTAACAGTTCTTCACAGAATATATTAAAAAACCCCAACTTCTGAAAACTAATATTTTCTTCCAGTTAGCAGAATTTGTGATCTACATAATTAATTCAGAGTTATCAGCAGTCTAACCTGTCACCTGCCAGTTGCAATTTCTAACTTCTAACATGTTACTTCTGTTCTCAGTACTACACCTACATTTCCAACAAGCAGAACAGCAAAAGAAGATTATTACATACTACTTTATAAACACTAGTGAATCAGAGGGTAAATAATCAATATTTATGGAAATGGATTTTCTAAACTCACAAGTAGCAAAAGCAATGTATTCAAAAGACAAAATATGAGTTTGGTTGGAAATTTTCAGTACATTTTTTTTCAAATATAAACAGGTTATTCATACACAAAGGCGTTAGTGTGGGTTTTGTTGGGGGGCAGGGTGAGGAAGGTGGTCAAGCAGAAGTTCTTCCTTCTCACATTTCCACTACACATGAATCCCTTAACTCACACTAAACTACTTAAAAAACTATTGTGACTACCAAACTAAACAGTCATTCTGTAAAATCAGAGGTTTGATGTTGAATCAGAGGTATCTCATTTAATTATTTCCTAATTCTATGATTCTATGAATTGAAACATATCTTCTACACACATTACTGGCAATTCCATCTTGATGCAGAAAAACAATAAAAATGTCATTTTTTACCATTTCTTGTGAGATAGTTATTCAAAGTATCCTTAGCATTAATCAGTTAGTTTCAGTTATAAGGATAATCAAAACTACTCCATAATGACCCTTTAAATATGTTATCCTGTGATATTTTAAAAGACATTGGGATAAAAAACCAAAACAAAACAAACCACTTTTTTTTCTAAATGCCTTTCTACTTCAAATAGACTTGATTTCTTTTCAATCTGTTGGTATTTCTACTGGGAAAAAGAAGACATCCTTAAACAAAGAAAACAAATCTCATATAAAGACAAGTAAAGTACAGCTAGATCCTGTGCTGTCATCTTAATAATTCTGATTCAGTACTGAAAGGTTAGACTTCAGAAGCTTAATACAAATTTCACTGAATAATAAAACCAAGTCTTTTTAAATGAACAGAGTTTAATCAGTTTTTCTAAAGTTGACTTGTCTAAGTTGACTGTCTAAGTCACAGAAGCAGCGCATCACTGGTAAATGAAAAAGTATCAATGCCATCATATTATATTCTGGATTGCACTGTGGCCTTCTAAGGTCCACTATGCCATTCTCACAGAACTGTAACACAGTAATTATATATTGCTGTGCTTTTAAAATTAAATCTATATGAAACTGATTTGGACTGGAAGATCAGAAGTGCTTTCTATGAAACCAGATGTCATTACAATGTCACACAGGCACCACAATGATAACCTTTTTTTGGCATGAATATGAGGACTGGTGGTCTTCAGATAGATTTCCCTCCCATTTGATATACAGGTGTTTCAGTGTCTGTGTTACAAGAAAGTGGCCAGCACAAGGAAATGCATCATGAAATAATTTAGGTTGGAAATGACCTTTAAGATCATTGAACACGTTTGTCTCTTTCCACTTTGACTAGTGAAAAAGAAAAATGCCAACAAAGCCTTTTTCTGTTCTTCTGTTCACTCTGTACCAGGCAGAGGCTGCGAACAGAGCATGTCCACTGCAACCCATCCACTGCAGGGGACACCATCAGGTTATAATATGATGGACTGGCTTCTGCACAAGTAAATTGTGTGAGCCCTGGAGAAGGCCAAGATCTAGTGAATTGAGCTAACTATGGCACTACAGAGGCAGGTGCTGTGATATGCTCTTGAGCCACAAGCAGCCTGCAGCACAGTCAACAACATGGGCTGGCTTTTAAAACTACTATGAAAGCTGCAAGTACCAAAAAAAAATTCTGGCTGGATATTCTTCAAAGTTCTAACTCCTATAATAAAAATATTTTCCTCTATATGTTTCTGCAAAAGAATACTTCACATGTTCTATATGAAGGAGTCATTTGTCATACAAGAAATAGTGCAAAATTCTGAACTATAGATGAAAAGTAATGCAAAGAAATGGTGAGGTAGATTAAAGAATCCTAGCACCTAACATGAGTTTAAAAGCACTGCTCCATTTTACCTATTACTTCTTGTATTGTTCCCATGTGGCACAGCTCTAGGAAAAATTGAATTTTCACTAATAATTTAGGATCTTTTTAGTAAAATAGCTGAGTTGAGAGAAAATGTAAAGGACATTTGTTTTTGATTTGTTATTCTGCTACTGCCTAGGAATATGTGTCACAGCTACATGAATAATTTTTAATTTCAAGGCCTTGAAATTCACCCTGAGGACTCCTGTCAGAAAGGAAAGATCTTCAGAGTCAAAAGAAGAAAATATTAAAAACGCAGCAACATTGTGGCTGTCATCTGGAAACAGCTCTTAGTTGTATTATTAATCAAAAATTAATCAAGAAGAAAAAAAAATCATTAGATTTTGACAAACAGCCTAATGCTGTGCTCAGTGAATGTAGTAGATATCCCACAATAAAGATTTGTGGGGGTTAGCGTGTTCCTAAAGACTTGCCAGGGAGCCTCTATTCAAAGGAGGTCAAAATTACTGCTAAGTCAGCTTAAATCACATTCAAATGAAGAGCATCATTGGGTCTTTCACCTCTTGTATGGTTAGCTGATCAATACAAATACAGTTAATTCCACTTATTTCAGGGTTTGTTTCAACAACAACAAAAAAAGGTGTAATGGGTATCTGACATATAAGCCAGCAAAAAAATTGCTATCCCTGGAGGCTACTCCTATGAGAAACAAGACCATAATTGCTCCTCATATCTTTAAAGAGCAATAGATCTGGAGAGAAGCGTATGGATGGTAAATACGTATCACCCTGTCTTCAAGCCACATCAAAAAATCACAGCCTAATCATCTAAGTTTAAATTTACATTTTTTTTAAGAGTTCATTTTGTATCTCCACTTCTCTGAAATGAAGCAACTCCAGAAATGTATGCTTCAAAATTTTTTAAATTTATCAGGTGTTTATTTTACACACAGTTGTTCATTTGTTTCAGAAGTCCAGATTAAAAATAAATCCACTTGCAAGATCCTTATCATGGAAACTATGATAGAAAAAGAAGGTTCTACCTGAAGGGAAGTGGAAAGACAGAATTTACAAGAAGTATAAATACAAAGAAGTTACATCAAGAAACAGTAATTTTGAAACAATTACAAAAGCCAAATTCAATTGTACGACATATGTACTTCATACTACACTGCACTCACTCTTAGCTGCCTGACTTAATAGGATATCACCTGAACAAGGTCATGATGTCTCAGAATAAAGTAAACAAATCTGCATGTTGAATATTAAATGAATGATTTATGTACTTGGATGTATAATTGGGTTAAAATTGTTAACGATAATGTAATGTAACAGTAGTCTACTGCATTCAGCAAAAAATGATTTTTTTTACCTTCTTTCATCTTTTGTGGTAGTTTACAGATGAGATTTTTACATTAGCAATTTATATATCTATTAATTAATCATTTGTCATGGCAGCAATAACACAAAATAATTTGGAAATACATGTTACAGCATTTTGTAATGCACTGTGCATTTTATTATCTTAGTATATCTTGCATTTACCAGAGCATTCTGAAACTCTTTCAGAATGTGCTACACTACACAAATTTGAGAATAAATTTTTTGAGGTAATTTAAAAAAAATTATATAGTACTTTATGTCAATTTTTTTCAGAATCAGAAGATGACAGATATTGTCAACACCACTGGGAATCCCTTAGAGGTAGTATCACACTGAAGCCAAATCTAATCTATTTAATAAACAGAGTCTGAAAAATACCCAGAAGAACCATTATATGTGAGTACAAAGTTCTGTAAATGAACAACAGGTTGAGATCTGCCTGCTTTTCCCAATTTAAAGCAGCTTTTCATTTCATCAAAAGAAGAAAGTGTCCTGGTTTGAGTTAGAACAGAACAATTTTGTTCAGTGATTTTACTTTCCAGCACAGTCTCTTCTAACTGCCTGCACTTTCTGAAGTTAATGTTACATTTTTGCAGACAGTGTCTGCTTCTGGCAGTGATAACACCCGATGTTTAGAGTTAGTACCAAGGATTGGTCTGTAGACCAAGGCCACTGCTGGATCTTGTGTATCATGTTGGGGGTGCAGAAAGAAAATGGCCACACCTCTGGTGAGATGCAGACAGGACAGGTGACCCTAAGCTGACCAGTGAGGTATTCCATCCCATATATGTCATAATCAGTATAAAGCTGAGGGGTTGCGAAAGTCAAGCTCTCTCCTTCAATGGTCAGCATCTGAAGAGGACTCCATCTGTTCTGCCTTTAATCTCAATCCATGTATTCCTGGATCCAATTCCTGAATCCAGCTCCTGAATCTGATACCAATCTGCTACTGAGTCCTGCCTAGCACTTCTCCCATTCCTACTCCACAGGTACACGCATCACATTCCTGGTGATGGTGACATAGTTGTCATTGGGGGGGTCAGGTTCCATGTTGGTTTTGTATATATTTGTATATACTTCATTTTGCTATTATTATTTTCATTAAAGCTGGTTTAGTTTTCAAATCCATAAGTCTTTCTCCCTTATTCACTTTCCCTTTCCCTTTGGGAAGGGAGAGGAATTAACAGCAAGCAACTGTCATTTGTCCAGAGGTCGGCCCAGCCCCTAACTTTTGACACAAAGTAAGCTAGATATTTACCATATAGATATCTGTTTTGAAAATGGAGGCTTCCACTCTATGGCACGGAAGGGTACTGAGTTTAAGTAAATGCAGAGGATCAGAGAGCTAAACTCTTGTATGCTCTTTCAGTGATTCAGTTACTTTTACAGAACATTATGGCTCTGATTATTATTCCATTTCACTATGATATTAACATTTTTCAGAAATGATTACAAGTGGATTAAATCCAAGAGCTGCAAAATGCATTCACGTGAAAGGAGCTGCATTGTCTTACCAGTTCTTGACATCTCATGTTGAAGAAAAAAAACATAAGATAAAATCTCATCATAAGGAGAGATTTCTCATGAAGAAAATGCCCTAGCTGCTAAGTCCCTTATTTTATTTTCATCTTTCATTCAGGTAAAGTGAAGCTTAACTCACATGGTGGTTAGATATAGAGAGAGTTGTTGCATTTTCTGCCTGAACACTTTTAGATGTAATCTATTGATCTAAAATGTATTTCTCAAAATAACAGTTTGTGAGAGAGCAAAACTTCATTTAATCTACCCTCTTCCCTTAGGATTGCTCCCTTGATGGCTCTATCTGCTTATGGCACTGCAAGTGCTTTACTAAATTCTAGGAAGGCTTCTACTCTTACACCTTCTCATTCTTACAGATGAAATTGGTTTTTTCCTTGCAAACACTGTAAGCATGCTTTTAAAATACTATGTCACAGAAATGCTCGTAATTTTATGGACCAGCTAAGAAAAAAGGAAGAGGAACTACATCTTTAGAGTATTTTAATATTGTAATGACCACAGATATCATTTAAAAAATCATGCTTTAAGTGTACCAAGAGAAAACCATGAAAAAATATATGAAAAAAAAAACCCCAAAGTCTTCCTTGGGGAGTTAAATTAAAGACTGCAGACTGGGTTGTACTCCTCTGCAAGGGTGGCAAACAGAGCTCTGCTTGTCCCTCTTCTAGTGCAACAATTTTCAATGACAGAGGTTTTATCTAATGTTGAAAATATTGCATAAGGTATGTACAGGCTGGGAGTTTGAAAATCTTTGTTTTCCTGAGGGATGGGTTCTGCTCATGGGTTTAAAAATGTGAAGAAAAGCATCTATCTTACAGACTTTTGTTGACAACACTTGCAGTGGTGTCAGGGCACCAAAGGGACCGGCAGCTCCCTGGAGCCAGGTGCTGGGGGCTCACGGGATAGGTCAGGGCAGGGTCTGGCAGACAGGACTCTGCCACCCCCATCCAGGAGCAGGGCAGCTGGGGGCAGCTGGGGCAGCTCCTGTGCCAGGTACTGGACATCTCTCTGGGTGGGGCCAGTGGCTGGCTGGAGTTGGGCTGTGGGGAGACCAGCCCTGCTGCAGTGTCACTGGGGCAGATGCTGACAGCCCCAGGAGGCTGACAGCGTGACCTGGGCACCGGACAGCCAGGGGTTCTCCTCTTAGTGGACTCTGGACCCTGACCAGCAGAATGGTAAGTCTATATGGAAATTTGGAAAGAGAAAATAAAGACAGAACCTTTGATTTGCTAACATATCTGTGTGCTTTTGTCATGTAAACATTCCAGTTCCAGACATGGTGGTGAACAAATGCTAATTAACCTGACCCCCCCCCCAAAAAAAAAAAAAAAAAAAAAGAGACATACTATCTTTCATCATTTAAATCACAGAATATATGTGTAACCAAAGGTAAGTAAAAAGAAACTACTAATAAACAGCATCCTCTCCTAGAATTGAAGTTACAGTCTCAGGAATTCTGCTTATAGTCTCTCCTAAATTTTAAAATTACAAATATGCTGGGAAATCTTACAGTAACAAAGACATAAGGTACATTTGCTAATTATTGTGTTTAAGCAGAGCCTATCTTCAGTCTTAAAGACCAGACAAATCGCACTATAGTGCTTTTTCTGATGATCTTGGTCTTGGCAAAATTAGCAAGAGAATGGAAACACAATCTGGGACATGTTCAGAAAAGATGGACACCATATAAGGGAAACTAGGAAACATTATTGTTAGGCATTGTGTTCCCTGTTCACACAGACAATGATGGTGTGAAGGCTGTGAAGCTGAGTACTGAAGGGAGGACAAATGATGACACACAGCTAGTAAAGGTCAGATTTCCTCGACAGATCACAGGTTTGTTGGTGATTTATGGAAGTAGTTTCTTTTTCCCTTCCTGTTCAGTTAAAAGCTGAATTATAGAAGCTCCCCAAATGTCATTTTTCTTGTCCTCATAGTTTAAAATGTGTAAAATTAATTCATAAATACCTTGGGTTTGTTTTTTTTTTTTAAGTAGATGTGGAGTTTCTGTTAATTTTATAAAGCTTTTGTTCAGTTTTTATTAGGAGATATCAACTGCAGTTGAATCTTTTTTTGCTGGACAGTATTTCTTGAGAAGTATTGTCTTTATACATAATCTTTGGAACAGCATCATCACTGTGCTAGGTTTTTGCTAGAGAAGGGCAACAAAGCTGGTGAGGGGTCTGGAAAGCATGACTTATGAGGAGAGGCTGAGGGAACTGGGGTTATTTAGTCTAGAGAAGAGAAGACTGAAAGGAGACCTTATTGCTCTCTACAGCTACCTAAAAGGAGGTTGTAGTGAGGCTGGCGTTGGTCTCTTCTCCCAGATTACTAATGATAAATGAGAGGAAATGGCCTCAAGTTGCATCAGGGGAGGTTTAGATTACATATTGGGAAGAAATTCTTCAGTGAGAGAGTGGTTAGGCACTGGAACAGGCTGCCCAGGGAGGTGGTAGAGTCATCATCCCTGGAGGTGTTTAAAAAATGAGTGGACGTAGCACCTGAGGCTATGGTCTAATGGATAGAGGTTGGACTTGATGATCCTAGAGGTCCTTTCCAACCCTAATGATTCTACGATTCTACAATTCATTTCAATGCCCCATCCAAATATTTATTTATTTACTAGGGGGGGACACGACATGGGGGACTATGTCCCAGTAATTCTTTACTGTAGAACTACAGATGCCAATAATAACCTGTTGTCTAGAAAAAAGGACATCTGATAGCAGAATTTAAGGCAATAAAGTTACTGCTTAAATCCACAGCAATAAAGACTGATCTGTAAAAGTACTGTTAACATGTGAACTGGTCCTTCGGGGCAGAGTCTTTAAAAAGTCTAGTGCATTAATCTTCTGACTCAGTGTCCTGGCTCTCATCCCAGTTGAACTAAAAATTACAGTAGTGTATTTGTGGCTTTAAGGTGGTATCTTATTAATTCATTTTCCCTGAAGTTAAACACATTTTATCACACATGAAATTTCTGCACTTGGTTTGGATGGAACATTAGCCTTCCTTGTTTAAAAACAAAGAACATGCAATTAATGGTTCATATATCCCTTGTGAAAATTTCAAAGATACAAACACCTATTCACAGAAGTAATTCTATTGTGGAAAAAACATTTTACAGACACTTGCAGTGGAATGTTTTTCTCACATCAAGACCTTTAACTTTTGTAATAGATACAGCACAGTAGTTTAGACCTTCAAAAACCAGGAGGTTCTTTACTATCCTCAGTACATCTGAAAAGATATGAATGTTTAGAATTATGGAAAACCAAGCTTAATAAAGATTAAGATTAGAAATTTTTTCAAATTTCCCATAGAATGCAAAAGCAAAACCTGAGCAGATAGCGATTTTACACCTACAAGACTGTAAAGGGTGCAACAGCATCCAGACTACATGATCACGTATGTCTCACTACTTTCACATCAGGACTTGAAATCTGGTGGAACAAATAAACACAGCGTACCGGTCCTGGTTAATTTTCTTCATAGCAGCTGCAACGGTGCTGCGTTTTGGATTTGTGACCAAAACACTGTTGTAACACCAGGATGTTTTAGTTATTACTGAGTGTCAAAACCTTTTCTGCTTCTCATGCTGCCCTGACAGTGAGTAGGTTGGGAGGGGACATAGCTGGGACAGCTGACCCCAACTGACCAAAGGGATATTCCAGACCATGTAACATCATGCTCACATATAAAGCTGGAGGAAGAGGAAGGAAGGGGAACATTTGTAGTTTTAACATTTGTCTTATTAAGTAAACGTTACACATGATGGAGCCCCCCTTTCCTGAAGGTTGCTGAACATCTGCCTCCTGATGGGAAATGGTGGATGAATTCCTTGTTTTGCTTTGCTTGTGTGCATGGCTTTTGCTTTCCTTACTAAACTTTTTCTCAGCCCCTGAGTTTTCTCACTTTTATCCCTCCCATTCTTACCCCATTCTACTGTGGGTGGAGTGAGTGAGTGGCTGTGTGGAGCTTAGCTGCCTACTGGGGTTAGCCCACAGAATTATTTTGCAAGTGTAAAAATATATCTGTGAATTTAGAGATGAAAGTTAAAAAAAAAAAAAAAAAAAGTTGTCTACCAAAAAAAGGAATGCAGTTACCATATTGCAGTAGTCCTGGTTAGGAAGTCAAGATAACAATATTATTTGGGAACTTGCCAATTGCCAATTAGTGGTTACAGAGGCATGTGCCAGTTCTAGGATGCAGGTTTTGAGGGTAACTTGTGGCTGGACAACACGGATTGCTCATAGTAGTTGCTCACACCATCAGATGATGAAAGAATAAGAAATACAGAAACAAACAAGAGCAGAACATACAAAAAATAGTTCCTTCTCTGTTTCTGAAACCACTGTCCAATACACATGGTCCATCTCATAGGAGAGGAAAAACAAATTTGGAGCATCAGGCAATCTTTTTGCCCTTGGTTTTCTGCCTCCTATGCCTGCCCTTTTTAACTACGTGATTGATGCTGGAAGATACAGTGGTGGTAGGTAACTACCAAAGAAAGTACAATGCCAGAACAATGGTCCTGACAAGCAATCAATCCATCTTGTATTCCTGAATGCCCTGCTCCAGCAGGCAGACCATAGAATTTCCTGGAGGTGGATGTCAAAAATTGCATCAGGATACACAGGCAAGTGGATGGCCCAGCAAACATCGGTAACTATAAGAAACACTGACATAGATTGTATGGACCTTTGCTCCAAAGCAGTGCTGCTGCTTTGATATTAACCTTACTGCACACCTGCAGCACACCATTTTGCCCTTTCTCTCTCTACACTTTTGACTATCAAGGATCCTTCTGTGTAGTATCCATGCTAGTGGAAAACAAGGCCTAAAATCGAGGTTTCAGTTGTACCAATGCCCTCGTAAATTCTTCAACTGTACCAAAACAGAGTCTTCTATAAAACTAAAAGAAATGGTGGATTGTTCAGCTGCTTATATCTCTTTGCCTGTCCACCTGACGTTCTGAGCTATCCTTTGAATAACTCTAGGGAAAACTGTAATAGTATAGCAATATTTTGAACACACAAGAAAACTGAGAATTGAGTGCATTGTTCAGAGTTTATCTTAAAAGTGTGAAAACTGTAGGTGTATAAAATCCAATATTTACTTAAAACTGAAAGCAAAGGACATTGCAATATTTACATTACTCTTAGCTGAGAGCTGCCAGATGACACTCTCAAACAAGTGTTCATAACAATATTTTTAGATGGAGCACATATTACTATTCCTTCAGGAATGGAGGAATGCATTGTATAGTACTTGGTACAATGAAGAAGGACTCTTTCAAATTTTCAGTTTGAATTTCTAGTTATTTTCCTGACAACAAACTATAGACTTTAGGAATGACATAAGCTAGAGATTTAACTTCTGTTGCAACATTTTCCTTGAGGGAAAATAAACATATGAAAACTTGAATATGGAATACAGTTTTTACAACTTCAAGATATAAGTACAGTACTCATGCACAAAATAAATCTATTTTAATCCTATGCAATGTTAGCAAGATATATCACTAACAAAAATAACTTTCAGAATGATTCTTCACTGTGACCTCATCTTGATACTAAGTAGAAACTAATGACATACAATTAAGTTGGAGTTTTTACTAATAGCTATAAATAAGTGGTCTGCAATGCAAGTGCAAGTGAGAATATTACCTAACTCAAAACAAAATGTGTCAGTAGCAAAATTTTATGATTAATGCAATCACCTTTACTGTTTTTATAAGATTTAATTATTGGAAATTAACAGTTTATGAGCCCATGTGTAGAAACTGTGACAGAGAAGGTTAAGTTTACTTTAAGACCCTACAGAAACTTGGGCATCAGCTGTGGTGTCTTAATTGTGAACTTAGAGGGATGTCATAAAGAATTGCTTTAGACTGCTTTAGATTGCATTCAATTTATGTAAGATACTTCTATAGGTCCATAAGGTCATTCAAATTATATTGGTGCCTCTCAGCATGAAGCAAAGATATAATGAAACAGAGGACTCTCCAGTTTTGGTTAGCACTCTAATATGAGCCAACCTGCATATCAGCAGGGGATCATTAACCAGAGTAAACATACTCATTTTAAACAAACGTCACTAGGAAAGATATTTCAACTAAAAAAAAGTAAGACTTCTTAAAATAAAAATAAGGATGCTCATTCAAGTGGCAGAATTTGATTTCTGAAATAGATTTCCTAACAAGTGTGATTTCCTATATATGGCAGAAACATAGGGTCATGAAATACCTTATCATTACTCCAATTAGCACAGTAGATTCTTATCTGGGATACCACAACAGACTGTTCTACTAAAGCATTCAAACTGCTCTTCCATTTTTGTACTGGAACATCTATGCAATTCCTATTGAGACAGTTTAAATTATTATGTCTAAAACAAGGAAATGGTGTAGACCGTAATCCATTAAATCCATAATTATTACCTTAGTATTAAAAGAACTTAATTTTAATAGGTTCCATTAAATAGCAATTAAAAAAAACCCCAAACTATTACTACTTATTTAGCACTATCAATTCTGTAAATAATTTAATATTTTTTTTCCTCGTTTTGCAGACGAATACAGATACAAATTTAAAATGACACTCCATATTATAATGCCACAAAATCTGCCATTCCCATACAAACTATGGTGAAGAACTACTAGAAAACGAAAGGAATAATAGTTACAGATGAGGACAAATATCTTCAGCTTCAGAGGTTGCTCATTTGGTGTTTATGAGGTGTATCTCTATTTGGAAGCATCTATTCAGCCATTGACTATGTTTATTATTTGTATTGTGCTCTCACTCAGGAATCAAACTAGATAATTAACAAATGGGTCATTTCTTATAGGGATGCTTGAAGCCATTGCTTATATTATTGTGATGACAGCAAGCAGAAGAAGGTTGACACTCTCCCCACACTTCATTATTAGTCTGCAGTAATTTGAAGTGATGTTCTTTCATAAATAGGCATAAATATTTCTTTACTATTTAATATCTTAAGTAAAAAAAAAAAAAAAACAACTAACAAGTTGATGCAGGAATAAGATCTTTGTAATATTACTGCTGTAGCAGAAGATCATTATAAATACATGGATTTTTCACTGTCATTAAATTCAATGATAAATGTGCTTCTCTCATCCCATCAGTGTGTACATTTCAATACAAAAATGAAATGAATGAATGTCTTATCTCTTATTTCATCACAATTACAACCAGAACTGCTGATCTGAAAGGACAAAAGCCCCACAGATTAATTCACTCTGTATGTCTCATTCAGAAAGATCGATGGATCTGGGACAAGCTGTGTGCAGCTAACATCCTCCAGATATGGGTTTACTACATAAGCAGTAGAATTGGACTATGGGTTTCTTCACTCCCACATCATGTGGCAATGGAAAGTGGGCTGCTGTAGCTGCCAGAAAAATCACGCAGTCTAATTTGAGCTTTCCTCAGGCAAAAGGCGAGCTTCTAGGGTTGGTTTACCAGTCAAATGTTCTCTGTTGCTGTTTGATGAACGACACTCAAGATAAGGAAAGACTAAGTAGGGATAGATCCTACATCAAATGAATCAAAACACCTTGTGGTTTGGGAAAGATGGGGCATTAAATTTGTAACTCAATCTCCCAGGAAAGGTTTTCATATATATTTGGGCATTTCAAAAGGTATTTGAAGTTCTGTGGTGCAGGGTGAAGAAATGAATCATATTGAAATACTTAGTATATTCATAATTTCTTTGCTCTAATCTTCACTAATAAATTTTATTTTATTTAATGGTAATCTAAAAGGATAAGTGACTAATGTTTTCTGGGGTTCCCTGAATACCTTGATTTAAGAAATAGTATATAATTCTATACACATAATCTTTGCAAATACACAGAGGATCTAGACATTGACTTCTCTCATCATATTTTACTGCAGTTGGGAAGGAAAGAAACCAACACAGGATGTCACAGCTAATCACAAATGTTATAGCTAATTACTATTACATCTCATAGCTAATAACTAAAAGTAATTAATAAACACAAATAGAAAACATTTCCTAGAAAGCCATTCAAATTTAAAGGATTCTGAAAATCTTAGACCTTTTGTTACGCATGGACAGTAGTTCTGACATTTGTATTCATAACAACACTGTTACAGCAAATTTCTACATGCAGAGTTTGCAATTCTTCCTTCCCAGTGGAGGAAGAAAACACCAACAAAAAAAACCCTACAAAACAAAACAGAGGCCCTAGAGCAAATCAACTGAAGAACTAAAAATTGTTGAGAGTTGCCAAATCTGGTAGCCTGATGGATATGAAGCTGCTGCAGCTCCCTGTTTTTAATCCATGATTTAAAAGCAGTAGTGATGCTGAGTGTTCCTACATTCCTAAAAGGCACACACACAGAGACAACTCACACACACAGTGGGTGACACGCAGGTAGAAACACTCAAAACACAAATGGAACAAACAACCTCATCCTTCTCCAGCTGATCACGAGGGAAGATGATTTATAATTGGAAATATACACAAGCATATTTCAACACAGATCCCTCCTGTAACTTGCCTTAGATGCTCATTCTGTCCAGTAGCTGGCACTTGGAGCCCTAGTCTTCATACTTGCTGGCAGCCAGACATACACAAGTCTGAGAAGCCTGCAGCTCCCCTCCAGCTGCACGTGCAGACCATCTTTTAATCCTGTACACAATCACACATCCCCACTCACCCCAGAACACTATAGATCCCCCAGTAACGGGCCTAACTGGCCCTGGACCCCCAGTGTCCAATGACACCCCCACATATACACTGTGAACCCCTAGTAGTGGGCTTTGGCATACAGGCTATCCAGGTGTCTCCTGGCTCCCTGGCCTTCCCTTGCCTCATGCACAGAGACAAAGAGGTGCAAAGAGGTTTCTTAGTCAACCCACACACCATACAGTTGCTCCAGACTGGTCTGGACCTCTTGGCTCCTTCAACAACTGACTCATGAGCCCTCTGATCTCTCCAGTACCTGGCCAAGACTTTTGGCCACATGGATACCCAGCATCCAAGCCACTCATCTCACTCACTGGCTACTCCAGCCTGAGAGTCAGTAGTGATCCCACACTGACATATGTGCCCATGAAATTCACACTGCATTCTCCAGTTTGCTGGCATCACAGATGCACATGTTGCTCTGAGCAGTAGTCCAGCTTGAGTTGCTGGCACTTCAATCTCCATGCACACATGCATACAGGTAGATAACCCCTTTACTCGGAAAAACAGAAATTGAGCATAGTTAAGATACAGAACAGATTATGCTGATCAAGCACAAGATATGACCAGATAGTGGTGCTGAGCAAGAGTCTGTTTACAAACGACTGGTTCCTTTTATGCTCTTATGCCCCTTTTTTTCCCTTGCTTTTTCCTCCCTAATCCGTCTCAATCCCTCCCTTTGCCCACCTACAATCTTACCTCTAAACATGCAAGAATAAGTGTCCACAATACCATAAAGCTCTTCCCTGCAGCCTATAATGCTCCCATACCACTGTAGGCAGTAGCTCTCTCAGCCTGAAGGATGATTAGGGCATCATCTCCTGTTGACTTCTCACGATAGGCTTCAGCCCTGGCCTGTGGGGCTGAGGGTCTACTGGGACAGCCTTGGAAGAAGCCCAGGCTCTGGTCCCTAATTAGGGCAGGGGTATTACTCTCCAAGAACATAGTGGGTTTTTTTATTGCAAAGTTTGTAATTTGGTGGTAGCCTACTAGCATATTTTAGATGCATGAGTTCTAAAATCCTATCTAAAGCATTCTAAACTAAGCTCCTAAAAATCTGTAACTTTAAATCTTCGTACAGTAATTTGTTTAAAACCAAGTTTGGGCCACACTAAGCTAGAAGCAGAAGAATTAAGATGACTTTTCACACCAGAGCTATGAACAGCTTGATGTCTACTTCTGATAGCTACAGGAAGCTTTACTGATAGCCATAAAAGATCCTTAGGCTTCACAAACATTACATTACCATTAATGTTGAGAACTTTCTCTTTTTCCCTGTTTCAGTCCTTCTTTCTTGTAAAGTAAGTTTGTGCATGTCAGTGTAAATTCGGAAAACTTCCAGATAAAATATAACTAAGATGGAATTGAACAATTGAAGGCTCAGGAAAAACAGGTCACAGAAATGCTTGCAAATTCAGAAGTGATGTTTTCAGAAAATAAGTCTTAAAATCCAGAAATTCAAAGTGAAATTTCCCAGTGAAATAATCTATTCTTCAAGACTTTCCCATCATTTCCAATATTCTACTTCTTCCCACTATATCATGCCAAACTAAATTAACTGCTGTTCTGCAATTATAAAAAGACAAACTATAAAATCAAAAAGCTTTCTCCAATTTCTTCATTGTTTAACTGTCTACTTACCTCATAAGGTATTTATTCTTTTGTCATTTTAATAGACTAAGATAGCAGACTCATTTTCATATTCTATACACACATTAAAAACAGTTTAAGTTCATGAAGTGTTATGAAATTCCTGTCAAAGCCTAAGGCTTGAGAAGTGAAAATACACTCCAACCTGCTTTCTTTATAACATACATACAGTGATATAACAATAATATTTTCTTTTGTGATACAGACCTGACACTGAGAACATCCATTATGACTCTTCACTGACTGAACAGAGTTCCAGACTACAAGTTCCACACCATTATCAAAATAAAGGCAATTACCTAAACAGAAGTAGAAATTTCAACCAGGGTTCTATTTCTAAGTAAAACAAGGGCAGAGACAGGTTGAGCACTGTACCACTCATTTCCTTACCTCTAAGTTGTTAACATGTACCCCAGAGAGGTTTTAGCCTGTGCCAGCCAGTAGTCCACCAGACTGTACTAACATGCAGCTAGGTAAGGTGTGTGCGCCAGAAGTCGTTCTCCAAACACAGTGTGTGTGAACAGCCCTGTATGAGGTTTGCCTCCCAACACCTTCTAGAGTCCTCCAACATGATCCTGTCAGGCTTTCCACTCTTAGACCTTTCTAACATGAGGTCACAAGTTTATAGAATAATTTAGGTGGAGAGAGACCTCTTGGGGGGTGACCTAGTCCAGCCTCCTACTCAAAGCAGGCATAACCTCAAAGCTACCTGAGATGGCACAGATACGCTTCTCTGGTAATGAAGTGTATACCTCAAAGGTCCACAGATTACTTAATGCAAGCAGACACTTAAATATAATAAGAACATTAAAATGAAAACTATTCATGCTATACTTACTTCACTTCACCACATTTTAAAAAGCATTATTCTTCCCTCCAGTTAAGTGTAGGGGTCACTATATTTCATCCTTTCCCCTCAGTATTAAAGCTTTCATATAGATAGGGAAAAACTGTTACAAAATTCAGATGAAAAATGTACTTTCTTACATTATATTTCCTCATTATTAAGGACTATAAATGTGTGTTAAAACTCTATTAGCATATTAATATTTAAGATAATGCTCTTCAGAAAATCCAAAACTAGTAACAACACCCTCCCCAAAAGAGCTTTATTCCTCTCTCTTTAAAGAAACCGATTTGAATTCATTATACATAACTTACACTTTGTGATAAAAACAGAGAGGTCATAGAGTTTAAGCATAAATATTTCATCTTTTTCATACTTCTTGAATCATAGAATACATTTTTAGTGAAATGCCAATCCTGCAGTTTTATAAATACAAGAATGGTATTAATTGATTATGGCATATGTGTTGAAGCACAAATTCATTAATCCTCCCAATCCCATCTTCAGACAAAACAAAGCATTTAAAATCATAAAATATTAGGCACACTTGAGTCACTTCCTAAACAGAGGCTTGAAAAAATGAAAAAGTGCTGTTCCAGTTTGGCTGAATGGCTCACATCACAGCATGATGCAGAATTAATTCTGTACACAGTAGGCTTTTTTAGCACTCAGCAAAACATAGCAATTCCTAAATTGTATAGTGTTGGATCAGAAGTAGGATATAATAGGAACAGGAAAAAAAAAAAAGAAAAAATTTCACCCACCTGCATTTTGTACACTGTATTTCATCTATGAGTCTTAGTTAACTGCAATGTATTAGTCAAATCACATGACAGAAGTATAAAATACCCACCTGTTTTAGGGTCAACAGAGAAATATGGCTGTCCCTGAAGAATACTGTACACTACTCTTGCACTGTTTCCATATGTAGGGTCATCTGCATCTGTGGCTGTCACCTGTAGAACAGACGTACCTGTATACAATGGAAAATTCATTGATTTGACATATTTTATTTGACATAATTTTCTGACAAATATAAATATTTTTAGATGCATTTGTGAAAACTCTACAGTCCTCACATTCTACAATTGAGAAATTAGTAACATTTTCTCTGTATGTTATTATCTGATTATATTTTTAAGGAAAACTATTTATACTCATTTGAAAGAACTTCTTCCCCTTTCTATTTTTGTATAGGTAACTTAATTACATATACATAAACATATCCTGGAGAAAAGGAGGGAAAGGAGGGGAGACCTTATTGCTCTCTACAACTACCTGAAAGGAGGTTGTAGTAAGGTGAGAGTTGGTCTCTTCTCCCAGGTAACTAGTGAGAGAACAAGAGGAAATGGCCTCAAGTTGTGCCAAAGGTGGTTTAGGTTGCATATTAGGAAAAGTTTCTTCACCAGAAGGGTTGTCAAGCACTGTAACAGGCTGCCCAGGGTAGTGGTGGAGTCACCATCCTTGGAGATAAAGATGTGCAGATGTGGTGCTGAGGGACATGGTTTAGTGGTGACCTGGGTTCACAGCTGGACTTGATCTTAAAGGTCTTTTCCAGCCAAAACAATTCTATGATTCTGTGATAATATAGACCCCAAACTTGGATATTGCTTAGATTTGTAAACAACTCATATTTATGGACTTCAGGATTACCTTTATCAACAATACAAGTTAATGTTGAAGTGCGTATTTTAAATATTTTGCATAAACACCCCCAAATCAATAAAAGATACTAAGGGAATTAAAAAATCTAGCTATTGGAAGGCATCAAAGATCTGAAAATGAGATAATGACAAGAACCTTGTTGGAATTCCAATGATGGATCCAAATTAGAAAGATAAGGACTTCAAAAGACAAATACTTGTACGCTGTTCATAAATGCTATTAGAAAAATAAAACCACAGTTTCCAGCAATGCCACTACGTGGATAACTTATGAGTAACACTCTGTAGAAAGTAAAATGTCTAAGTACTGCACAGATAAAATAGAGACAAGTGATTTTACATTTTACTGTATTTTTCAAGATACTGAATGGTGGATCTTTTTTGCTATCACTGACCAATACTTCACATAAGAATTCAGTAAATGAAAGACTGGCAAGCTAATAGACGTTCAGTCTTCATCCCACTCATTTATCCTTCTACAGACACTGCTTTCTACAGACTCCTTCAGGCCAGTATTAAAAACCAGGAATAATAACAAAAAAGCAGGCTGCTCTCCTGTAACTGAAAGTGCATCTGAAAGGGGCTTCTCACTTAAATTAACCACTGAGGCTTCGCCTCCACTCTGGGGTGTACAATTTCACATCTTAGTTATGAAGACAAGTATGATTTAGAATTGAAGCCGCTGATCTCTCCTATTTGTTGTAGTTTGATTTGCCTCACAGAACAGTTTCAGAGTGTGCTAACTAGACTCTGCCAGATGAAACTAAATGAGGAGATGTGCTTTAGCATCACATCTCATTTATTCTGAGTGCTAATGGGCATTTAGTATCAGAGACCAGGTGAGAGCTAGTCTGAAATAAGACTTCCCAAATACATATATTGTGGACATCAGAACCTCAGTTCCAACTCTTTATCTTCATAAATCAGTTTCCATTGCACAGAACTGCTTGTTAATGTGAGTACCCTTAGTGTGCATTGAGCTGGCGGAGGTCACTGCTAGGCCACTCTCCATTGTCCTTGGTAAGTTGTGGAGAACAGGAGAGCTGCCTGATGACTGGAGAAAAATAAATGTCACACCAGTCTTCAAAAAGGGTAAGCAGAAGGACCCAGGTAACTAACTATAGACCAGTCAGTCTCACCTCCATCCCTGGAAAGATGATGGAACAATTCATCCTCAGCGCTGTCCCTAAGCATATCAAAGATAAGAGGGTCATTAGGAGCAGTCAAAATGGTTTTCGCAAGGAGAGGTCAATTTTGACTTCCCTGATAGCCTTTCATGAGGACATAACCAGGTGGATAGATGATGGTAGAGCAGTGGATGTGGTTTATCTGGATTTCAGTAAAGCATTTGACACCATCCCCCACAGCATCCTCACAGCTAAACTGAGGAAGTGTGGTCTGGATGATCGGGTAGTGAGGTGGATTTGGAACCGGCTGAAGGATAGAAGTCAGCTGTGGTCAATGGGACAGAGTCTAATCAGAAGCCTGTATCTACTGGAGTCTCTCAAGGGTCAATACTGGGACCAGTACTATTCAATATATTCATCAATGACTTGGATGAGGGAGCAGAATGCACTGTCAGCAAGTTTGCTGTCAACACAAAACTGGGAGGAGTGGCTGACACACCAGAAGGCCATGCTGCCATCCATCGAGACCTAGACAGGCTGGAGAGGTGGGTGGGGAGAAATTTAATGAAGTATAACAAGGGCAAGTGTAGAGTCTTGCATCTGGGGAAGAATAACCCTGGGTACCAGTATAGGTTGGGGACTGACCTTTTAGAAAGCTGTGTAGGGGAAAGGGACCTGGGGGTCGTTGTGGACAGCAGGATGACCATGAGCCAGCAATGTGGCCTTGTGGTCAAGAAGGCCAATGGCATCCTGGGGTGTATTAGAAGGTGGGTGGTTAGTAGGTTGAGAGAGATTCTCCTCCCCCTTTACTCTGCCCTGGTGAGACGGCATCTGGAATATTGTGTTCAGTTCTGGGCCCCTCAGTTCAAGGACAGGGAACTGCTTGAAAGAGTCCAGCGCAGAGCCACGAAGATGATTAAGGGAGTGGAGCATCTCTCTTATGAGGAAAGGCTGAGGGAGCTGGGTCTCTTTAGCCTGGAGGAGATTGAGGGGCAACCTCATTAATGTTTATAAATATGTAAAAGGTATGAGGAGGATGGAGCCAAGTTCATCTCAGTGACATCCATAGACAGTACAAGAGGCAACAGGTGCAAGCTGGAACATAGGAGGTTCCATGTAAACATAAGGAGAAACTTTTTCATGGTGAGGGTGACAAAGCACTTGAACAGGCTGCCCGGGGAGGTTGTGGAGTCTCCTTCCCTGAAGCATTCCTGTGAGACTTGATCTAGGTGATCCTGCTCTGGCAGGGGGATTGGACTAGATGATCTTTTGAGGTCCTTCCCAACACCAAACTTTCTGTGATTCTGTGAATAGAAATGACTAAAATCATAGGAGTCTCACTCCTATTTGTACGGCAAAGTGAGCATACAAACCGTCACAGATTTTGTTCCCTCTTTGAGAAATCACTCATTCATTTGTGCCACCCTAACTTGGACATTAAAATTGCCTCTTGTATCTCTACTGCAGATTTTGTAAAAGGTACAGCAAATGTGTCTCCATACTTAAAAACAGTGTCTTGTGGTCTCTGAATAGCACAAATACACACAGTCTCATAGATAAATATATTCACAGAGCAGATATAAGAATGATGAATTTGAAGTTGAATATTGTAATAAAGTCAAGCTGGAGCTGATAGTCTGTTCATAGGTATTCAGTAGTTAATGGTAAAACCAACTAAATGACTGTATTTGGGATTATGTGGCAAAGTAAACAAATATGAATTAACATAATTTTCTTAATGTTCTAGGAATCTATTCAGTCATATTTATTTGCTACCAAAACTTAGAATAAGAGTTCCTGCAAAACACATAAGGTCATTTCAAAGAAGAGAAGATCTGTTTTTTCCCACTATTCAATAGCTTATCTAAAGACTGTAATGATATATTTTTGTAGCCCAGTTTGGCAATAATTTTTAACTTGAGATGGAAATGCTATGACCTTTCTATCTTCTAGTTAAGCTTGTTGTTTTCAAGGGTGAAGGCCTTTCCACACTAATTTGTTATTTTACGTTTATTCATGCCTTCATTATTTTTGTGTTGGAAACTTGTGGAATCATTAAAGATTAATATGTTACTGATACATACAGATTTAATTTTTTTAAATCACATAGAACAATAACCCATCCAATACGTATGGCCAGTCACCTTGCCAGAGTGCTGGGCAACTTCTATACCTTTTTATCTATAGATTTTCCTGCTTCTAGGAAAACAGTTACCAAGAGTTGCCTACTCATTTAACAGGTTGAGTTCCCATTTGCACTTTTTCCCAGAGTTCTAGAAAACCAAGGTAAGTTCGGGAACGGCTGAACAGATATGGGGTATTTCAGAAGAAGAAAACATGAAAAATACTGAGATTTCATGGTTCTCTCACTCTTCAGAGACATTCTTCTCTCCTTATTTTAAAAGGTAGGGGATAGAATCTGAGTGCTTGTATTGCTCATTGATGTGGGACAAAGAAACAGGGCTAGTGAAAGGTGGTATCTCACACAGGCAGCTGACAGGCCATTTTAGCATGAATGAAATACTATTGTACCTTAAAACCTGACACAGTGATTTTCTAATACATCCATATCTCTCTCCTAAGAAACACCTAATAATAGCAATTTGGTATTGAATTGGCAGTGTTCCCTTTCCTTCTAAAAGAACACTTAGAATTATAAGTTTTTAACTCAACCCCCCACCCAACCTCTCAAACCCTCATTCAGTGCCATGTAGCTCATTAGATGCTTAACTTTTTCACTGTATTACACAAGCACACTCAGAATTTTCTAAGATGTACCCATACTGGCCTTTTGCCTGACTCTCCCCTGATTTGCTGAGCACAGAGGAAAGGCACCTTGTGAAATCTGCGGGTTAGAATGCCTTGCAAGAAAAAAAAGGTGGAGGGTACCACTTCCTTCCTATTACTCCTTTCAAAGTTAGCATCATTCAGCTCATCAACATGACAGACAAATCAGAATTCCAAAATTTTTTACCATTCAGATGCAGCATGTTTCTGCTGTGGAGCTATGTGTAATGAAGGATTTATATAGAAAAGAATACAGTACAGCTGCCTTGCTATTTTTAATGCTAACAATTCTGAAGAAAATTACCTAATACAAAAAATGAGGATCTAATTTCCCAAGAGACCTCAGAATTGATATGAACATTGGACCCAGAGGCATACTCTCCATACTTTCTTCACTAACCTACTATGAAAACGCCTGTCAAGAAAACCTCAGAATTTTGCCATGAAAGCATTCTGATGCTCAACTCAGGCAATAAAAAAGACCCTTTTCCCCAAAGTGGAGGCTCTGCTTATTCAGAATACAACTACTATTCTACATAATTTCCTGCTACAGTTTAGAGATGACATACTGGGAATTCTGTTTTCTTAGCTAATGCTTGATACAGAGCTGTAAAATATGTCTGTATGCTCTGAACACCACTCTGTAAGCTTTGCTTTTTTTTTGTTATCTAAAAGAAGGATCATTTCATTTGGGAAATGAAACTGTAGTTTTATTTCAAAAAATCTATTTTTGTTGTTAATTTTTTAAAAATATGTTTACAATATTTTTTTTCAAGTTATATATCAAATAAAAGCTGAAGAGAAATACTTCAGTATGTGTCTCTGAAGACAAATTTTTAATGTTTAATGAGGCAGTTCAAGAAAACATATCTGTTGAGAATGCAAATCCGTATGCGTGACATTCCATAGTTTGCAGCACTGTTAAAATCTCAAATGGATCAATATTGAACAAAAAGTAAAATAAATTTTAAAAAGGTGAAGTTTAAAGAGAACAAGGCTTTGCTGCCTAACTAAACTAATTGTTGAAATCCTTCTGAATTTATAAAATAGTAAGATGTTCAGACTCCACAAAAAAAAAAAAAAAAGAAAAGAAAAATTTCTAATGAAAGAATGAATAAAAATGGCATAGGGATCTCCATTATTTGACAGAAAGACTTGTATTCTGTGGAAGCAATAATAGAATTGGTCTTCCTGAGACTGCAGATAATAAAATGTTTTCAATATGCAACAAGCATGAGCAAATCAATAAGGGAAAAGAAAATAATGATCATAAATTTGCAATGAAAATATAATGTATGCCTAGAGCAGATTGCCTGCATGGAGGGATATGAAAATTCAGTTTTATTCACACAACAGGAAAGCTTTGTAGAATAGATATTTTTATGATTTACCTTAGGTACAATCTCCTTATTCCCTCCTCTTCTCTGTAACCAGTAAGTATTTTATTTATAACATATACATTAATGTTTTATTTTGTCACTAAAACTTCCTTGGTTTACCATAATCCACTCTGGTTTGTAAACCAAAATGCCATTCCAGACTAACTATTTAAATTGTTCTTTGGAAAACAGTAACTTGTATAATGTAGTTGTACAATAATACCAAGATCCAGGCTACTACAGAATTATGACTAACATCTATGTAAGAATACTGCATTTTGAGAAGATTAATAAAACCAGAATTTTTATTAATAGAATGAAGAAATGAAAAATAATTATATTAGCTGCTTTTGACTTTGAGGATAACATTGATTTCCTTTCTACCATCTTTCCTCCTATGCAGAAAACAAAAGGCTCCCACAGGGGAAGGAAATAACCCATTAATTAAAATGGTATCCATTAAAGACAAAGGAAACTGAAGAAAAAGGAAGTGAGAGTTATGCATTTTTGGAGACAGTCGATAAAGGAAACTGATTTCACATCAAGGCAGTCTGTGGTGTGATGAAAGTCAGCTGAGATAAGAGCTTAGATGCTACTGAAATGAACTGCAACTTGAACAGTAAACCTTTGTGCCGCAGTGAATTTCCAGACAACTGAAGAGGTTTCATACAGGCTCACAATATTCTTACTGGGAGGGAGCTCTATCCCTTCATTGTAGTACTTCCCACAAAGGTGTATTGCTTAAATAGTCTTGGGAGTTATGATGTTACTTAAAATACTGCTTTGATGTACTTCCATGAATTTCTCAAGGGAATGATATTTGCAGTAGTATGCTTAGATGGTTAAAATAGAGAACTCTACATTACAAACATGTCCTGCTATATGCACTAATATCGTGATGTAGATGGAATGGAGACCTCCATCTTTATAGCTCTGAGAAGTAAAAGAA
Source organism: Megaceryle maxima (assembly GCA_024605025.1). Taxonomy (NCBI): domain Eukaryota; kingdom Metazoa; phylum Chordata; class Aves; order Coraciiformes; family Cerylidae; genus Megaceryle; species Megaceryle maxima. The sequence goes on from JANHGN010017921.1 coordinate 37,131, forward strand.
GGGATCAATGACATCAATATTTGAAAGGCAGCTATGGTTTAAAGAAACAATAAAAAAATTGTAAATTATTTTAAGGAATTATAATATATTTCATCTATAATATGAAAATCTTTATTAGCTAGATACTGACCAAACAAGCATGGCTAATAAGCTTGTTCTTCTGGTAGAGACCCAGAACAATCTATAAGAAATAATAATGTTAATAAATAAGATAATAAAATGTGGGAGGAGAGACAAGTAGAAATTACAAGCAAAGATGATGTAGCGACTCCCAGTCAGAGGGAAACAGACTGTGGCAAGAAGAAAATTCAGAAAAGAGAAGTTGAAGGGTAATATAGGAACAATGACCTATGAAAGAAGAAGAGAGAAGGAAACAGGAGGAGACCAAAGAAAAAGGTTTCTCCCTTGCATTCTTGCTGCAAGAGGGACCACAGGAAAAAAAGGCTTAAGAGTTCTCCACAGCTGGGAAGAGACATCTGAAATAGCACACCGTGGGAGGACTTGGAATAGAGGAGAGGACTGGAAAGCGAGAAAGGTACTACAAGTACCGACAAAGTATAAAATATTAGAACAAGGCAATTATGATGTAGACAGGTAGATTATTTTTCAGAACATCACATATGGAGGTCATTTTGAGAAGAAGAACAGGGAACTATTCTTATATATCAGTGTAGTGGCAGTGGTAGTGAAAGAAAGAATAAAGAGGCAGCAATAAAGTCACAGAAGAAGAAACAGAATGGGGAACACTGTTTATAATCTTTTTAAACATGACATTTGGTAAGCTTGAGAGTTCATTTAATACAATCTGATTTTCCATAGTAGATAGGAAAGGATACTTACTCTCTACTTTATACAAGATGAGTGCCACTTAGGTCAATGAAGAAGCCATTGGTATAAAAATTGGTCTCTGCTTCCCAAATGTCACAGCTCTGAATTCCATGTTTCAGGAATAAGATTTAATATATTTTAGTCATTGCAGGACTGGTATGATTACTACATGCTTGCAAATATTTCATATGCTACACTTCATTTGTATATGCAAGAAAGGAATTGTAGATAGGTTTGGAGTGCACTATTTTTGCTATGCACATCTGTAATGGAAATCTGTGGGTTTGGCCTGTTAGTCTGTCCACAGAAAAACATTTCTTTGCATTCTGTGAAACTGTATGAAGTTCAAACAGTATGCAGTCTTCCACAAACAGATTAAGCTTTCCTTATTATAAAACCAAATATGTCTGAACTCAGCATAATGACGTCAAAGTAGTACGACAGAAGATGAACTGAATGCAAACTCCCAGTTTAAAATTAATTTCTTCTATCTACACTAGGAAAGCTGTACAAGACACCTTCCCATCCAAAATAATTATATTAACAAAATATATCTGACTTTCAAGTACGGAACAAAATTATTCTGTTATTTTCTGATCTATTCATATGAGTTATCATTAGCATTCAAAGTGTCCAAATTATGATAAACCATCAAGATTCAATAACATTCATGTGTTCTTATGTATGATCAAGAGTTGGGCAACTACATGTATTTTAATATTTTTCCCTTTTAATTTTTAAAATTTTACTCTGCAGAAGTTGAAGTGTATCACCTGCTTATACATAAATAGGAAGATGAGAAGAAAAAAATTATTTACTTTTCATTTGGGAAAGTTAAGACCTGAAGGTTAAGGACCTGAAGGTCTTTTCTTTGATGGAGTGTGTAGGGGTTTGGGAGAAAGGGAAAAGTGTGTCTTCATAAGGTAGCTATCTGTACTAGCCATTCAGTATTAAGAGACAGTAGACATATTTCAAAGACCAGTCATGACAGTCAAACTATCTTTAAAAATACCTAGCCCAAAAGCTCTATTTCTGTCTATCCTTGACTAGTTATGTAGCTTTGATGTTATGATATTAGAGGACAGTTATAAAATAATATCAACACCAGAGAAGCAATAAATACAGAAAGCTGGTTGTATACTGTAGCACCTCAAATAATATCTGAACTACATTTCTAACAGGGAAAACCCAAGATCGAGTACTTTTTTAAAATTCAGTTCAATTTATAAGAAACTTAATAACAGTAAATAAACATATGACACCATGGACTAAAATGATCTGGAAAAATACTGCTCCTTTGCATTTGTTTAACTCTGTGAGTTGTATAGACTACTGTTATAGATATGTATGTAGTTGAATGAGGATATGTGAATGGATCTTCTTTCTGGAGTGCAAAGTAGCATTTGCCCAGGAATGTCTGCTAAAGCATTGAAGAATAAGAGTGACTCTGCTCTACAGTCAGCATGTGTGTGTGTGCATGCACTGTTTTCTTAATATCAGTGTCCAGAGTAACATAACGAGTTTCATTTGATCTCTTCTTATATCCCTTCTCAACTGTAGTATTTTTTACACACTATCAACAGTACAATAATGTATCATAACTTTGTCAAACAGTATGTGGCATTTTCATTTGTTAAAAGATTGTTGAATAGATCACTTTTTTTCCTTACCCATTTCAGACATCTCTGGCACGGTAACAATGTATGGTCCATCTGTAAATTTTGGTGCATTGTCGTTGATATCCTGCACTTTGATAATAAATTCAGATTCAGGCTCAAGTGGCTTGTTTGTCCGTCTGTCAATAGCTTGGGCGTGAAGCACATAGTGTGTCTTCTGCTCTCGATCTAGGCTCTTGGTTGAATGGATGTCTCCAGTCGTGTCATCAATAATAAATATAGTTCCTGCCCCTTCTCCAGTAAGAATATATTTGACTGATCCATCACCTTTGTCAGAATTGGAGTGTAGCTGTAGAATACATACACATAAAATGATATAAAACGATACATTAAATTTCATAAAAGCTTATTTCACATAAGATAATAAAAAAATATAATATTACTGTTAGCACCATTCTACTTTTTTTTTTTTTAACCTTTCCATCTCTTCCTGTAATTCCTCATGTACTGTTTCTGGCAAGTCAATAATTTTGTTCAGGGGTCAGTTCAACCCAGCATAGTTCATTTTTTAAGCTGGGATTTCTTGGGTTCTATGTCCTCCTTAAGTCAAGAATATCCCAGTAACTGGGGTAGTCTTTGTTTTATTTTAGTTTGGTTTTAGTCCTTCTAGTAGTGGTAGCATCCATTGCTAGCAACTCTGCAGTCACGTTGAGGATCGGGTTTTTTCAATTATTGTAGCTCAGTCCCACCACCCGTTATCTTCTGAGGCCCCAAGAACAGCATCATTTACTGCAAAAGAAAACTGTGCAGTGTAGCAGTGACAGATGCCAGTTCCAGGATTACTCTATCCCTCAACAAAACGTAGACATTTTCTCAGGTTTTTGTTTGTTTACTTTTAATTAGAAAGTCACCTAATTTCCTTGTATTTAAATTAGTTATAATGAACTAATGAACTTTGACAGATGCTTCCAGCAGCTTCATTGTTCCTAACACATACTTTGGCTATAAAATATGCACTAAGTGTATTATATCACTCCTTGAGTAGAATAACGCTCATATTTATTGAGGGAACATAAAAGAGTCCCTAAGCACACTGGTGTATTAAGAGATAACATGAAAGAGTTACCCATTAAGTCTCAGTGCTTCTAACTCGACTTTAAAGAATTGCCTGTTTAGATTAAACATGAATATGTGTTCTCTGAGAAGGAGAGGTGGGTTTTTGGATAGATTGACAGGCTTTGTGCTTTTTTTTCCTTAAAACCACTTTGACAACAGAATATATTTATTGAGGTGAATAACAAGAACAAAGTGATAATTCAGAAATGAACAGCCTCAGGTATTATGATATGAAATCAGAAGGGAAACTTTCTACTTTTGAGAACTCATTCTTATCCCACTGCCTTGACTATCTCAGTATCTGCAGTGTGGCAATACTAAGTTTCTATACAGAATCTGAGCAAAGCAAAAGCAGAATGCCAGGTATTATTTGAACACAAGGCACCAGTTTTCAAACTCCTTTCCATTCTCAGTCGAGAAACCATTTAGGGTTGGATGGAGAGAAAATAAGACCTTTGGAGGTACAAATCATCTTCTTTCTAACTTAAACCACAAGATACCAAGGTACTGATATTTTCTTACTCTCTCCTTGTACCTTTTTTTGCCAGGTCTTTGTCTTGCCTTTAAAATTGTCTAGCTTGCTGTTTATAAAAAGGAGTAAGCATATGGGACTTGATGACATTTTTCATCTCATGTTTTAAATCTATGAAAATATAGTGTCAAACATAATTTATATCTTGTCATGTAGGGAGGGGAAAGTTTAATAAAATTAAGATTCTCAGCTCGTATAAGCTTCAGCATGAGTTAAGCCAATGCATCATTATCCGAGCCACAAGAAATGTGACTGATTAACAAAACCAAAACTAAGTCACCACTATGGACCCTTTTATTTTATTTTATTTTATTTTATTTTATTTTATTTTATTTTGAAAATGGAAGAAACAAATAAGCAGAGAAAGGGTCTGTTTGCTTGGCTTTGCCTTTGTAGGACAGAACAGTTTTAAACCTTTGCTTTAGAGTAGTGATGGGAAAAAATCTGGTTACATCTCTTCTTATCCTCAGAATAACACTGTATTTATTCTCTTAACAAAGGAATAATTCACTGAATGTGAAATGCCAGGGATCCAAACTTCCTACAAAGTCAAAATGTTCCCTGAAGTGATTTATTCCTAAAAATAAGAATAGTAAGTGTTCTGGTATTCTAATCCTGGGTTTGCTGGTATCCTATTTTTTTTTTCAGAAACAATCAGATACGTTTTTCCTGTGCTGCAGGTTCTTTTTTTGACAAAATGATTCCTAAGTGGGTTTGGAACTGTTAACATTTGCCTCATAAATATTGTCTCTAATTTATAGGGAAAAAATAAAAAAGAAACCCAGGGCAAAATTTGTATGCCCAGGAAAATGAGAAATTTGCTGACTTTATGAAGCTATCAGGGACTCAAGTTAAAACTATCCCAAATTCAAAAAGGTTAGAAACATCCTCATCCTCTCAATTCTGCATGCATTTGTGTAGAAGCATATTCATGTATAACATATAGAGATCCCACCAGAAAACACTGTATATCATAATTGGAATTATGAAATTATGAACCAGTTGAGAAATTTTCTACATAGGTAAGAAATCAAAAGAATAAAGAATGGCTAAAAAATTTAAGCACTTTTTTTTTTTTTTTTTTTTTTTTAAACTCCTAATATCGACATAGTTGTGCCATTCCAATACCACACTGCAGAAATGCACATTCAGAAATTCACTGTGATGGCACAAAATGTTATGGAATATCTGGAAGAAATTAGTAACACTAGATTATTTTTTGTTGTGGAGAAATAAGAATTTGTTCTTGTCATCAGTGAAGAAAATCCAGGTACATTTGGAGTCAGAGGGCTTTTACATCTAACAGGTAATAATAAACACAGAAGATCCTCATCTGATTGCATGGCCAACCAATTATATGCTAAACATCATGTTACCCAACAAACTTCAATTGAAAAATGCAGGCAGGAATGTGATTAGAAGAAAATTATCTAGGTATTAACAAACACTGTCTGAACTAAATTTGCAACTAGGTCTTTTACACTGCAGTTGTAAGGCAACAGTGGGAGAAAAGAGAATATTTGAAATATAACACTTTGATTTATACCTTTTAATATCTAATGCTGAAATTTATATCCACATAGGAGAATTCTGCATGCCACTTCTACTGCATAACAAAAGGGCCTCTCCTTTGTCAGTTTATATTTCAGTTTTTCTGCAAGGATTAAATAACTGTCTTCTTTAATACTTCCATCTCAGTACAAATTGGCCCAAATAGAAAAATAGCAAGACTGCTCTTAAATCCTTATTTGCAATATGTGTTGTGATGAAGAGAGCCCCTGGGAATCCCTGCTTAAAAACAATGCCTATCAGATTAATGAGAGATTCATGTCCCTGAGCACAGCATACTTCTTTATTTTCCTTATGTCCCATGAAATCATCTCTATAAGGTGTGGTTTATCCCACAAAATAATTTCTAATTAGAATAACTCCAATTCACTGCTAAGGTTACAAATGCATGGTTTGAGAGACTGTATTTTGGCAGCTGTCTATAATGATTTATAAAAGACAGCAAGGCAGCAAACTGGTTCTGTTCATCAGTTCAGACCTAACTCGTGCGACCTGGGGCCCAGATCACTAGAAAGGTTGTGAGCATTTCACTTCAATGACATGCCACCACCTCTGCCAATGACTACTACCCTAGAGGATGAGACACTCATATACTGTAGTAATGTGAATAAATAGCTTAAATATATACAAAATGTGGTGTTATTTTTTCCTCTGCTGTGCCAGTCAGAGACAGGAAGTTGGAACATTGTGGGAGTCTCTCAGTTTAAAAAGAAACACAAACGCATTCCAAACTGAAATGTGATTACTCATAATGTTGAGATGAGTAACGAGCATCGAAAAGACATGCAAGAGAAATACACCAAATGTTAGAACACAGCTCTGATTTCTCTATCAGAGGTTATACATACGACTACAAAAGCATTACTGAAAATGTCTTCATTAGGTTTGAATTTCTGCAATAGTCCATCTCATCAGATGATTATATATTGAAATGTAACATTAACATTTTAACTGCTACTTAAACAAGCTTTCTTTCCTTCTTAAAATTTTTAACTTGATAAGACTTAACAGTCTCAACTTAGACCCTCAAGCCCAATATTAAAAATTAACTCGCTCCAGCCTCCAGGGCCACCAGCCATTGCCACAGTGATGCTACAGTGGGGTCAATCTCCAGCTCCCCACTGCCCTGACCTGCCTGGCTATGGGCCCCTAGGAGATGGGCCCACCTGCAGACCCAAGTCCCAGCCCAGTCTCACTTTGTCACTTCCCCAGAAAGGTGCCTGATGCCCAGGACTGGAGCTGTACTGGTAGCCCTGGGCTGCCCTGCTCCTGGCTGGCCTGGCCTGGCCATGACCTACCTCAGGAAGCCTCCTTGCCTCACTCTGCTGCCCCCTGACAGCAACATCTTCAGAGAAGCCCCAAACTTCTGTGGTGTAGTCTTGTGAACTGTGGAAATGCAATTTCTACCCTAAATGTTGGGCTGGCTTCTGAAGACATTCCTTATCACTGCTGATTTGGTTATGCTACTAGCAAGAGCATATCTATTAAATAATTTTCTGAATCTGTCCACAACCAGAAGCTGCCAGAAAGTATTTAATTTTCATTCCATCTCAGGTATTATTCCTGTCTTTATTTCTCTCCATTTTTAGGGAAAGAAGAAACTGAAAATAATAGCTGAAGAGCATATCTGGAATGTCACCTTTATCAGCTAGTGGGCCCCACTTCTTGACATATTTAATAACAGTTTGGATTCAGGATGATTTATGACAGTTTCTCAAAGTTTAACTAGACTACATCAGCAGTGTATGACTGATTTTGCAGAACAGCAACCAAGGTGTCCTTGTTTTGCTAAGACTTAAACATTAATTTTTCTTCCATCAGTCCATTGAAATGTTTAAGTTTCTTTTGGTATTCCTGCGGAAACTGTTGGCTACATCTCCAAAGACATGATTTGAAGAGATATACCAAACATCTCAGTTAATGGGTTTGTTTTGATAACTATGAGTCATTAAATGCTTACAATTTGATGTACAAGTATACTAACTGCTGTAAAATGAATGCACATGTCGTAGGTTTATTGCCCAATACAGTATTATTACTGCTAATAACTGCAAAATGATCAGGTGGCTAAAGCCTAATTGCAAAACCAAATGGTCAGGTGGCTATTGCTCAGCTGCTGGCCTTATTCACTACCCTTCATCTTCATACATCTTTTACTTAATTGTAAATTGTAATTTAATTAAGAGGGCCCCAGCACAACACTACCACAGCAAAGTCCACCAATGAGTGCCTAACCTAGACGAATGACAAAATTATTCCCAATAGCATGGGATATGAGCTTTAGTAAAGCACAGGAGATTAAGAGAATGTTCATGTTACTCAGAACTGTAAACCTATCAAAATGGAGACGTATAACGAATTAACAGTACAACACTAAAACACTAAGTAAAAAACATTTTAATCTCTCAAATAAGAATTGCAATCATGTTGACTTTGTTTGATATTTATTTGAAAATAAATGATACAGTGATGTAGTCAAAACTACATACAAAGTTATTCTGAACAGGGCACACTGCAAAATCAGAGTCTAGCTGATACTACTAATTTTCATTGTGCCTATGCAGTAAAGCATCCTCAGGTTTGACACACACTGCCTCCTTCAGTTTGAGTTATAAAATATGTTTTAATGAAATATACTGCTCTGGGCAACACCTTTTGATGGAATTCTCAGAGGGAAACATTAGCTCAGGAGATAACTGTAGCATCCATAAGTGTCCACAGGTCAATCAGAAGCTATTCCACAGGCTTGTCAAAGACAGGAAGATACAGAATTGCAATTGCCCTCCATCTGCTGAATGGGTTTTCTGAGATAGAAAAAAACCTAATTGGATTGCAATTGTCAACAAAGAACACAACTGAATCAGTATTAACTTCACAGTATTAACACTACTGAATACAAACATCTGTTGTTGCGAGATGTGCTTATCTCAAGTCTGCTCCTTTGCTACATCTTTGGGGGCACTGGGTAGTGGCAGAAGTATGCGAGTGCATAAGCAATCACATCTGAAATAACATCAGGTGTACTAAAGCTGATCAACAAATGGTCAACATTATCTTCTATTTTCTCTCTATACAAAAAGAGGACTCCAGTAAATGACAGGAGAAACAGAAAATGGAATCCTAATACAACACAATAAATGTTTATGTATAAAATTGTTTTGTTTCCAAAGCACACTACATAGTTGTAAGAAAAACAGAATCCAAAATTGTATTTTCAGTGTACTATGTGTCTAAATCAATACAGAAGAAAAATACTTCCACTCTGCTAAGTTTCAAATTGAACTCTCTTCACTGTAGTAAGCTTTCATTTTAAACATCTTTTACTTGGGCAAATGCTGTGATGGACATAGAAACTATTTTCAAGAAAATAGTTTTTACACAGCAGATTTGTTTTACAGGTTTTAAAGAGCTGGACAGGCATCCTTTTGCAGAGCATGCTAACCAAAGTCTTATAAAAGTGAAATTATGTAAATAAGCTTCTTTGCAGGTCCTGGGGCTAAGTGACTTTGGCTGATTCAACCAATACTCTAAAACATGCCTGAAATTAAGTTGGTCTTTTTGTTTAAGTCTTATTGGGAAAAAAAAAAGTTTAAACAGAAACCAAAGCAAGACTCCTGTGTGGAAGCACACTGCCTTTAACCCATAAAATGCTCACCTGCAGTGGTATTTATGCAGAATGGCCATGAGCCAGTAGTGTAAGACAAGTGCTTGACACTCTGATATCATATCACCTTTCCTTCTGAATAAGTAAGGAAAATCATAACAGGCCTTAGTTACAGAGCTGCTATTTTTTTAGATCTTGCAGTCTCCTTAAAGGGCAAGTATCATTATCTCTCTTTCAAAGAGGAGTAATCTGAGTTTCACATACTTGAACTACCAAATTTACCCAGAAATAAGAAAACAATTCAGATTTTAAAAGCCCAAATCCAGACTCTGAAGTAACCAATTGTGTTACCAAGAACCCTGAATGTGATATGATGAACTCTTCAATTCCTAGAGAAAGTGGGAGACATAAAGAAACTGTTACTGGGGGGCTACAGAACTTCAGAACTTTCATAAATTCCTTTTTTTTTTTTTTTCCCCAGGGCATTACAAAAACAACAAATGGAAAAAAAAAAAAAAAAAAAAAAAAGTAGAGTGGAGAAGTACACATCTGACCGCCCAA
>JANHGN010017922.1:0-10269 GCA_024605025.1 Megaceryle maxima
GCTCTTGTCAGTGCTGCCCTGGGATAGGATGAGGGGCAATGGGCACAAACTGGAACCCAGGGAGTTCCACCTCAACATGAGAAGAAACTTCTTCCTTGTGAGAGTGACAGAGCCTGGCCCAGGCTGCCCAGGGAGGCTGTGGAGTCTCCTTCTCTGGAGATGTTCTAGCCCCCCCTGGCTCTGCTCCTGTGTGGGTTGCCCTGGGTGACCCTGCTCTGGCAGGGGGGTTGGACTCGATGATGGCCAGAGGTCCCTCCCACCCCCACCATCCTGTGATTAATGGGGAGACTGGCCAGGCTGAGGGCATGCAGATCTTTGTGTGTGTTAGCTCAGCATGTGTTGGAGTTGTGAAAATCCCAGCTCTTGGGATCCCTGGAGTGCAGACGCTTCCGGCACAGGTAACGCTCTGGGATATGGGGCGAGTCTCCTCTCCCCCTCTCCTGCTCTATCTCCCCAGGTTGTGGCTTTTCCCAGCAGAAGCTGTGCACAGCCAAGCACCTCTGAGGAGGCATCTCCTGGCCCTACGCGGCAGTTGGCCCGTTGCTCTGGCTGCCATCAGGATTTATGAGCAGGCTGCTGTGGTCCTTGGAGACGCGTCTGAGCCCTGCAGCCTGGACGCAGCTTAGAGGACGTTTCTCCCTGTGTGCCCGTCCCTTTTGTCTGCACCTCTGTGCTCGGAGCCTCTGCTCCTCCTGTGAATTCTACCCCTCGTGCAAGGCCGTTGGATTGAGCAGAACTGCACCCTGCGATACTGGGACCCGTGTCCTGGAAATGCTGATTCCCTACGGGCTTTGGGTCGAGCGCTGGGCAGATGGAGCCGCTGTGGCTTGAGCGCGTTCTGCTCTGTGTTCCAGGCAGCCGTGTGCACGGGACCAGCTCGGCTCGCAACCGGGCACTTCCATTTATGTGGGTCTTGAAAGGCTTCTTAAATTGTATGAAGTTGATGCAATGGAAAATGGATTTTCTTCCTGCCCACCTAAGCAAGCCTTTCATGATTAATGCTCTAAACTAAAAACAACAGCAACAAATTCAGTTTTATAATGTGCTGGGGATTCTATGAAAAATGTGTGCTTCGGGAAAGAAATTCTTCCTCCTGCTGATACTCTCAAAAAATACCTTATCTCCGTAAAATCCCCTTGTCTCCGTAGCTGCATTTTGATGCTAATGGGATTCATAGCTTCATAATTCTTTGTCTCTCTCCTTGCATTGGTACAAGGCTAAACTCTACTGCAGAGCAGATATGTTCTACTAGAGAAAAACGTAGTGGAAGAGAGGATGCATTCTTTGGTTGTGAAATTAGTTGAGCTTTTTTTCATCTGTTGTTGTGCTAGAGATGGATTTTGTGCCATAGCTACCAGTAGAAAAAGGAAATCTTGAAGTAGAGGAGGAGTTACTTGCTGTTGTGTCTCTGACTTGGAGCAGTAAAGATAAAGACGATCACGAGCTGAAGATATTTTGTTTAATTAATAATTCTGTATTGTAAAACTTTGATTATTTTAATGGTGGGAAAAACTCACGTGTCTGCTTTTGAGCTCCAGCAAAGGAAGTGCAGAGGATCTAAATGAACAATCTCCTTGGTAAAAGTACCTTCTGCTGGAAGTGCTGCTTTCCACACCAGTGTCACACTGGGTGTGTGCTTCAAGGGGTAGTTTGGGACATTGACTTTTGCTCCTGCTTTCTTTTGGTTGCTCCACGTCAATGGCTGTACTTTGCCAGCACCTTCCTGGTGATCTTCCTCGTAACAGGAATTTGTTACCCTCCAGGGAGGGAGTGAGCAGCTGCACTTAGCGGGCAGACCAGAAGAAACGGGGCGTGCAGAGAGCAGCAGAAGGGTTTCCTCCCACCCCTTCACGCAGCAGAGCTGCACAGGTACCCCCGAGAACCGCCTGCGTTCAGCCTTTCCTCGGTGGGACGTCAACCCCCAGAAATGTGTGTCAAAACACGATGGCAGGCTGCAGGTATCGCAGGGCTAGCGGTGGCCTCCACACCTCTCTTCCTTGTCTGTGGGCAGGGAATAGCTGCAGAGCCTCCCTTCCATCCCTCAAACAGTAAATGAGATACAAACACAGGGTAGGTCTTTCCAAGAGGCTGGTCTGTAGCTTTTCTGTGAAGCAGGAGCTCAGGGATGTGAAGCTGCTGCCTGTGGGTCTGACCCTGCGTGCCTGGAGAGCCCCCTTGCAGCCTTTCAGTACTTAGGGGGGCCACAGGAAAGCTGGCGAAGGGCTCATCACCAGAGACTGTAGAGACAGGACAAGGACTAATGGTCTTAAACTGAAAGAGCGTAGATTTAGATTAGATACTAGGAAGAAATTCTTCACTTTGAATGTGGTGAGGCACTGGAACAGGATGAACAGAGAAGTGGTGGGTGCCCCATCTCTAGAAGTGTTCAAGACTGGGTTGGATGGGGCTCTGAGCACCCTGGGCTAGCAGGAGTTGTCCCTGCCCCTGGCAGGGGGGTTGGAAAGAGATGATCTTTAAGGTCCTTTCCAACCCAAACCAGTCTGTGATTCAACCAGTGTCCTTGCTGCTGCCAAGCATCTCGGATGAAATTTGTGTAGATAGCATCCATCCTTCTCAAAACCTGCAAGAGCCCCTCATGCCATTTGCCACTCCACAGCATGAGCGAGGGGCTCTCTGGGAGTGATCCAGGGGGGCTTTGTGACTTGCTCTGTGGGAAGGCAAACTTCCAGCTCAGCCTGGTTGGTCCCAGCTCTTTAGCTCCTCCTGGGAGCTGGTCCAAGCTGGTGTGCTTGGCCCAGCCTTCCAGGAGCTTATTCCTCGTCCACAGGGCTGGGTGTAAAACTGCAGGTTTCCTTTGAATGAAATTTCAGAGGCTCTGCTCCAAACCACAGCAGAACAGAACTGCTGCTCAGAAATGGAGGCGTCCTCCAAGTCGGGATGTTCTTCCTGCTCGTGAAGTTCTCCAGAAACTGCAGATACAGGTTCTGTGGCTCGAGTGCTGCACTATTTATGAGGTGTGTTCAGCCACCTAAATCATGCTGGCAGTGTTTGAGCTTTGCCTGGATAATTGATTCAAATGTAAATTGAATGAATAAATCCTTTACGGCTAAAATATGCCCTCTTTTTATCTTGATTCTTTTTCTGCTTTTTGTTGGATGGCACAGAAAATAGGTCGTTATAATCTCATCAATAGATATTTGCCTACCTTTGTAGGAGGCCAGGTGAAATGGGGCTTGCATGGTCTGTTTTGAAATGCTTTACTGCTTTGTTTATTGAATTACTAACCTGTTTATAACTTGGCTTCTCTACTTCTGGTCGATATTCTGCTTGTGGAAATGTTTGTGCCACTCTTCAATGGCAAGGTCAGGTGGTTATTTATTTCTTTCTTTCAGTGCACATTAGTCAAGGGCAAAGCAGCAGAGAAATCTCTTTTTTTTTTTTTTTTTAAGACATGGAGTGAAACATTGTGGTGAATGTGTGGCCCCCCCGGCATCAAAGGTTTCTTTGGTGTGGGAATCTGCACGGAGGGACTGGAGCTGGCATCAGGACCAGCCTTTGCAAGCATTTTGTGGCTGTTTGAAGCTATTTTTTTGGTAAGGCTTCCCTGAGGCTTCATTAGGGACAGGGCTGACACGCCAGCTAAAGCCAACAAGAGAACGCTGTCTGAGCTTCCCCCCAGCCTGCTGATGTTTAATCAGCAGTTCCACAGATGGTAATTCTTGGAGCCGGTCTCTCTCCGGCGCAGTCCGGCAGGCCCCTCGCTCTCTCATCCCTGGCACTTCAGGGACAGTTTCTGCTCCCGGAGCAAACATTCAGCCAGTGTGTGGAACCAGGTGCTCGGCATTCCCTGGACTATAAATATTTGGGTGTTTTTCATGTCCTAGGGCAGGAATCTCAGCACTGTGTACAACGGGCAATTGCTGCCTTGTCACGATCTTGTTCTGCCCTTGTCAGCTTTTCCCTCGTCAGCTTTTCCCTTTGAGATGAAAATAACTAAAATACCCCAAATGGATCATCTCTGTCCACTTGGGACTGTCACTTCTGGTTGGCAGCTATTGCTGTCGGGCCCTTCAGAGGGAGGTACCAGCACTTTGCATCCCAGCTGAAAACCCTCGTTTGCTTCCCCTTGTGGCTTTGGTCTCTGAGTCTCCAGGAGCTGGAGCCCCCCCGAAGTGTAATATCCTTGAAACACGTTACTGGTCACCGTGGTGCTTCCCTGTGTCCTCGCTGTCTGTGTAAATGTCCAGCCCTCTTTTGAATCTAATTAACTTCTTGGCTTCGGAGATGTCCTTTGGCAGAGTGCCCCGTATTTGAATCGCCAGTGTGGAAATGCAGCTGCTCCTGCCAGGTCTCCACGATGCCACCGTCCTGTGGGCTGGAGGTCTTGTGCCTATGTGATTTCTTTGTCTTCATTTTACTTCTGTCTCTGCTTTTGTCACCACAATGCCAGGGGCCAGCTGTTCTGGGGCAACTGGTTCAGCAATCCAGTTACTGGGTAAGTGATGGTATCATACCCCAGTGCGACTGCAGTGCTGGGAGGTGCTGCCTGGAGCACTTCTAAAACCACTGCAAGGTCCATCCTGCCCTTACCCCCACCCTCCAGGCTCCTGGAGGCCCTTCCCATGCCCCCAACACCCAGTGTTCCCTTGGCTGCTGGCTGGGTGGAAATGGGCTGAGCTGCTTCTGCCTTTGTATAACAAGAGGCTTGTTTGTGCCCCGTGTTCCTGCTGCCAGCTGCTGAGCATCAATATTTATAGATTTTTGTTATACAGCTTTGTGCATGTGTGTTGTTGTTTATAGGGGAAAAAATTGCAAATAAAATGGTTCGTGCCCAAACTTGCTGCTCTTAAGCATCTGAATTCCTCTCTCCCTCTCTCTGCGCTGGGCTGTTATGAATAGGAGATTTTGTGACTGGCTTCAGAGCCTGACTTTGGCTATTTAGAAAACATCCATTCGATAAATCATATGGGGAGCAGCTGCCGCTCTCTGCTGAGCCAAGGCACATCAGATAAAATATTGCTCATTTATTTGGTTTGGTAGAAATAAAGTTGCTGTAGTGGAACATCATTACAGGCTGTTCTTAATTCACCTCAGGGCTATTTCTAATAGCAGCACACAATTCTCCAGTGACAGTCTGAGTGAATGAGATGGGTGTTTTGATGTCAAGCTGAATGTGAGAAAGGTTTTAGGAATCAAAGCTTTGAAAGAGAAATAACTACTGTTTGTGCTCTGATACTGGAAGAGGTCCCTGTTTTATTATTAACACTATAGCTGTTTAAAGTCCCGACACTTGTTCCTTGGGGATTCGAGGCAATTCAAGCCATGAAATACTGTTTCAGCTCAGCCTTTTACAAGTCGCTGTGTGTTGGTAAAGCCGGAGGTGGCCTCGATACTGAGTGGAGGCACCCGGGGCTGGCATTAACTTAATAATATTTGTTTGATTTTTCAGCTGTGTGGCAACTGGGAAACCTGGTTCTGCCCAGCTCCTGGCTTACAGCAGATGCTGCTTTTGTCCAAGCAGAATGGCTTAGCAAAAGCTGTCCAAAGCATTTCAATTCAGACTCGCTGCTTTGCACAAATGTCATCAGCATAATGTTCAGCTCTGGGGCTGTGGCATCTGTAGGCATGTTGCTTGCTGATCTGAAAAGATGCTAGAGGCTGTTCCTTCAAAAAAATTAAAATAGACCAACCCCCCCCCAAAAAAAAAAAAAAAAAAACCAACACAAAAAACAAACAAACAAAACAAAACCCAAAAAAACAAAAGAAGAGAGAGGAAGACAAGACAATGCAGAACTGGGTACACATTTCCTTTGACAAGGAACAGGCATCTAATTGGCATTCTGCTTTTCTTCTTAGAATACTACATGTCAAAATGTCTTATCCCTCCTTGCATCGGGGCTTGGCAAAGACAAGTGAGAGACTCGTGTGGCTCTGAAGCAGGTACCGTATCCCAGGCAGGCGCCGTGGCTTTGTGTTCCGTGTGTTACGTCTTCGGACGCCCAATCACCGGTGCGGGGCAGTGTTTCCCACTCGGTTTGGGGGTGGAGTGCTGCGGAAGGGAGCCGTGTGCCCCGCTCTGCCCCCGTGGAGGTTCTTTGCCCTTGCTTGTCTTAATTCTCCTCTATAAAATAGAGGCAAGCGGCAGAAGGCGCGCGGTTGCTCCATCTCCCAGCAAAGCATCTCTCCTTGCTGCCAGCGGCAGAGCAAACAGCGAGCGCACCAGCAGCGCCTGGGATCCTCTGCTGGGTTGCATTCTGCTTGACAAAGCAGATGCTCGGTGCTGCAGCCGAGGTGCGGGCGCTGCCCTCGCTGCCAGCGGCGTTCGGTGAGGGCAGCGGGGTGGCCCTGAGGTGCCGGGGGTTCGATCACAAGGCTCTTTGCCGCTGGCTCCGAAGGGCACGGTGTCGCAGAGAATTCCGTGAGCGACGAGATGCTCGCAGCTCCGGGGAAGAAAAGAACAACAGGAGGAGAAAACGATTTACAAACCGCTCCTCTTATCAGAGTTTGAGGCTGAACAGCAGGGCTGTGCTTCCCAGGCAGCAATATTGCTGCTGCCTCTGGTCCTATTAAACACAGTCCCTCTCCTGACAGCCCAGATAGGCCCCGCTTGGCAATAACTTCTGCTGGAAAGGAAGAAGAACCGTGTGCTGAAATAGCACGGATCAGGGAGCAGAGCGCTCTCGCTACCTGCTAGAGATGACCTTGATTCTGTGTGCGAGGGCTGTGAAATACCGTAATTCAATGAGGATATTTATTCTGCGATGCGTGGCACAACCTCAGAGAATCTCAAGGCCTCATTTTCATCTGAGTAATTTTCTATGGCAAATAGGCAAGTCAATTTTTTTATTCGGACTCTCTGCTCCAAGTAAACCTCCAGAGTGCTCATCTCCTGTACATAAAAGTTTCTCAAAATACTAGCGATAAAGCTGTTTAGTTCAGCTCTATTTCCATGCTGTCGGTGACTTTGTTAAACAGCAGTTCCCTGCAGATGGCTGCAGCTTTGATGCTAGTTGGTGTATGGCACATTAAAAATCCTTAACTTGGTTTCTAAAGTCTCACAAAAAACCCTACTGGGACTTTGATGTTGAGAAGATTCCACTCAAAGTGCCCAAACTCTCTGAAGCTCACCCGGCCTTATCTCAGAGGCAGACCAGCGAGTGGCTGCCTCAGGCAATAAAATATCAGTGGCAGCAAAAAAGTGTAGCGATTATTTATGGTCTGAGCATCTGCAGTCAGGAGAGGCTGCTGGAAATTACCAGAGCCTGGCGATGCCTTAAAGAATCCAGTTCTTCATTCCGGAGACAATATTAACAGCCGTGTGCTGTGGTTCAGCCCTCTCCTCTGTGGCCGCCCCCCTGAAACGTCCCCCCGAGCGCTCGGCGATTTCCTGCACAAACTCCACTTGTAGGCATCTCTGCCCCCACGTGCTGCAAAGGGTCTCCCCTGCTAGACGATAGGATGCTAAAAGCAACCGTGGAACCTTATTGAGGGTTTGATTAGGTGACGGTGAGTTTTAACCGTGACAGGGGTTTTTTGCTGCTCTGCAGCTGAGTAGCTCGCTCTGCTTTGCCGTGGGGCCGCTCGCTTGCCTGTGGGGGCACCTCTGGTGTGGGCGAGTGTTTCAGTGTTGTGCACGTGTGGACCTCGGTAGGGGCTGTTGTTAATGGATCAGTCTGTGCTCTTCCAACACGAATGAAGTCTTGGTTTTACTGTGTGAGTGACTGAAATTGGCTTTGAACCAAATTTCCCCCCCCCTTAACTTCACTCCATGGTGTGAAATGCTGGGGCGGGGTGTGTGACTCGCCCCACTGCGCCAGATTTGTTTTCTAGGTTGATAGTTCTCAGCAATGTGTCAGGTACACATCAAATTCTTTCTCAGATTTAAAAGGGAATGAAAGGATCTCTGTGTGTGTCTCTCTCTCTCTCTCTCTCTTTTTTTTTTTTTCTTTGCCTATATTGCATTTTTGTGCACAGGATTCCCTTCGACCCAGCCGTGACTTGCTTTAGATGGGCGTTATCCCGTGCGTGTCTCTAACATCACTTCCCGCGCGTGGTGCCCAGCCGTTCTGTGTCCAGTTCCAGCTCCAAGGGGGTAAACACCAGTGCCCCAGCCAGGCGTTCAGTGGCACCGGGCCGCGGCAGAGCCGTCCCGCCGCTGCTGGGCGCGGGTCCCCGGGACCCCTTCTGTTCTGCGGAGCTCGGTTGACAGGCGGGGGGCGGGGGGGCGGCGGGGGGGTCCCTGTCCCCGGCAGTCCCCGCGCCGCCAGCAGGGGGCGGTACAACCCAAGCCGCGCCGCGCCCCGCGGCGCTTCGGGCCGGAGCGGAGCCGCCCGGTGCCCATGGATCCCGGTTCGAGTCTCGCCCCCGCCGGTTCTGGCCGTGTCATTCCGCACTGGGCGTACCTCGGGCCATTTCCGGGCATCCAGCGTGTCCCCGGGGGCTTCTCCCTTGTGCTCTTGCGTGCTGTGGTGTGCGGGTGTATTTTGAGAGTCTCTGGGGAGACCTCTCCAAGGCAAGGGTGGCTTGTTTCCATGTCTGGGCACTGTGGGCCCTGGTCCTGGCTTAGCTCCAGGCTCCCAGCACGGCTCCTGCATCGTGAGGTGAGGAAACGTGTCTGTTTCTTGCTCCCATTCACTTGTTTCCCTCTCTGGGAGCTGAGGCCCTCACCCATTTTTTGCACAGAGATTGCTCTACAGTTTGGGAGCAGGGGAACCGAGGGAAGACGTGCATGAGATCTGCTGTGCTAGATTGGATGGTCCTGCTCTGACAGGGGGGTTGGACTCCAAGATTTCCAAGGTCCCTTCCAACCCCTGACACTCTGTGTGTGTGTGTGTGAGATCCATCACGTCTCCCTGGTGCACAGGAGCTGGGTGGGGGATGGGTACGCAAAATTATCTGCACCAGTTGTAGGCGTGAACTGGGATGCTGAGTGGCGCAGGGTCAGAGGCAGTGACCGTGGTCTTCACCCTCTCCAGCCTGTGCCGGCTCTTATCTCCCCTAACGCTCCTTTGTCTCCTCCTTTCAGTGTTGCGCTGGTGTTGGAGGCTTCTGCCCTGAGGCAGCATCCGGGTACCAGCTGATGCTGGACTGGCCATGGAAGGAAAACAGCGTATGGGTGAGTTAGACCTCAGTCCTATTGGTCAGGATAATTAACTCATTAGTAAGGGTTGTTTAACATGAACTTGCTCTTGTTTCAGCTGTTTTCTTTAGAGCAGTTGGTCTCTTCCTAAAAATAAAACATTTATTTACATAATGCTGACTCCAAACCCCTGACTATTTGTAGGGGCTGTAATTTATCCTCCGAGGAACGTCTGGACAAAGCACAACACTAATTCTGCCACCAGTGCTGCTGATGAGTCCAAAGAGACCATGTCGAGTCTCTGATAAAAGCTGAGAACAAGACAGAAAGCCTAAAATCTTTACTTATAGAAGACATATGTGTGGAATATAAGGCTGCTGCTAATTCTTCCCAGGGATTAATAGAGACGATCAAGGACAATTTCACTCAATATTGCTTTGCTTTTTGTGAAGCAAAGCTTCCCCAAACCTGAGGCAAGACAGAAACATGGCTTTGAGTCTGTGTTGCTCTCCTTCAGTCAAATGGAAATAGCTGTCTTTATTTAAAAAGTCTCTGTTGGCGCCAGGGTGCTGACACTTTCCGAGACACTGAAATGGACAGAAATCCATTTTCCAGGCTGGAAGGAAGGCAAAAAATAAATTGGAAGAATGAAGAGTGAGGAGGAATTGAGGCGTTCACAGCGCTCGCAGCTCGAGTGATTGGAAGTGATGGGAAGAAGGCAAGAAAGGGATTCATTTGTTTAAAATATCGGGCTGGGTTTGAGGTTAAGGTGCACGTTGCATCGCCGAAGAGTCCACACTGCTGTGTCTCTGCTGGGCTGGGTGCCCTGCGGCACACGGGCAGGGTGCTGGTGCAGACATCCGGGGGTTCTTCGGGCCCCGCACCCCAAACGTGGGGCTCTGCGGCTGTGTGTACCCCATGCCTTGCACTGGGCGCTCCTGGCAGTCCCATGGGGAGGTTACAGCATCTCCTGCTGGCCTGACCAGGCTTTTGAACATCAGGTGATTTTTGGCACGAGGCTGAGCTTGCTTTGTGTGGGAACAGGTGAAAAAGGATGCCCTGGGGAAACCCGGAATGTGCCAGACCTGAAAAAGTCAGAGAATCACAGAATTGTTTTGGCTGGCAGAGCCCTCTCAGCTCATAGAGACCAAGCATCCCCCAGCACTGCCAGGGCACCACTGACCCAGGGCCCTCAGCACCACAGCTCCACGGGGGGCTTGGAAACCCCT
>JANHGN010017924.1:0-24333 GCA_024605025.1 Megaceryle maxima
CCCCCATGCCAGGTGCCCCCACAGGGGTTAGCTTAGTGCAGCCCTGCTCTGGGCATCGCTCCCCCATTGCACACAGGACACCCGTGGGACAGCAGAGACACAACCAGGGCTGGCTGCAGCTCTGAGGGGATGTCCCCCTCCTCCGGGCACAGCCCTGGGGGTCCTCCCAAGCCAGGAAGCCCTTGGGCCTGGCACTGACCTTTGGTTCTTGCAGGTGTTCTTCAGCAGAGAGCAGAGACGAGCCCAGCTGGTCATCGATGGGCTGCGGGCCCAGGATGCTGCAGTGGCCACCGCAGGGCTCTTTGTGGCCCGGACCCCCTTGTATGTGGGGGGGGTCCCGGCTGGAAAAGCTAGGGCTCACATACCGGTAAGGGCTTGGTGGTCTCATGGTATCACCGTGTCTTTACCATTTCCCAGTCCTGTGTTGTCACCCGCCCCATGCCTGACAGGTTCTGTCCCCTCTGCTCTCACTCCCGTGGCCTCTCTCTGCAGGTCTCATCAGTCTCCAGCTTTGATGGCTGCCTGAGGAACCCACAGCTGGACGGGAGGCCCCTGGGTCCCCCCTCACGTACCTTTGGGGTGACACCATGCTACGAGGGTGCACTGGAGAGCGGGGTCTTCTTTGCTGCAGAGGGCGGGTCTATTGTCCTAGGTACCCCACAGCAGCCCAGGCTGGCTCCTGCGGCCCTGGGACTGGGAAGGGGACATCTGATGAGAGCTCCCTTGTCCCTCTTCTCACCAGCAACATTTCTCTTCCAGCTGATGCCGTGGTGACTGAGCAAGACTTGGAGGTGACTCTGGAGGTCCGTCCCCGTAGTGCCTCTGGCCTCATCTTCTATGTCGGCACAAGGAGAAGCCACCATCTCCTTCTGTACATGGAGGAGACCAAGGTAATAGGAGAGTGGCTTCCTCACAGGTTTCCAGAGGCAGTGGTCATCTCCTGCCCATCCCGCTCAGCTCACTGGGCTTTAATGGGTTTGTTTTGCACAACAGGTCACCGTGAGAGCGAGCACTGGGGCTGACGAGTTCTCCGCATCGGTGACATGCCCGTCTCTCTGCGATGGGCAGTGGCACTCCATCGCAGGTGAGGTGGCAGCAGGCTCCTGGCTCTGGGGTGCTGCTGCTCTGCTGCTCTCCTGCTCTCAGCCCACATCTCCTGGGAGGAGTCTAGGGCTCTTTCTTGGGTATTTAAGCCCCAGCTCCCACCTGAGTGCACTCCGTTTGGCAGAGTGCAGCTCTGTTAACTCTGTTAATTAAGTAACTAATTCATCAGAATCGTTGTCTGATCTTGTTAGTGGGGTCAGAGCAGGGGGGCAGGAGAAAGGACGGTTCCCTGGGTCTTGGAGCAGCCAGCGAGGCCAGAGATGCCTCCAGGTACTGGCTCCATCACATCCCACTGAAAGTCAAACCCTGAGTTTCTCTGCCACAACTGGGACCAGTGGTTTGCAGGATTCATACCTGCACATGCAAAACCCAGCCTTGAATGTAGTCACTGAGCAAGTGCACAGGTTTTGTATCAGGTCCTTTTGGGGATGGGTCAGGTCACAGCCCCCATCTCAATGCAGCTCTGTTTCAAGCCTTCACCTTGCTTGACCCAGAAGTGGGTGAAACCCATCACCTGCTTCTGGCTCCTGGTGCATTTCCAGCTTTAGGACCTCTCCCCATCCCAGCTGATCCCCTTACTCTGGGCGTGTGCAGCACACTTCACTGGAGCAAGATGTGGTGGGTGGCCTTATGGGTGACTGCTGTGGCTAAAGCACAGATTTCTGGGGAGGCTGTCCAGACTGGGGATTTCTCAACAGCCAGACCAGGTCCTGTGACCTTCCCAGTAGTTTTGCTGTGCTCCAGCACTGGTCTGAGCCAGAGGGTGGAGGTGGATCTGCTCTCCAGGTATGGAAACACCGCTGACTCTTGTTTTCTTCCCAAGTTACCAAATGGAAAAACATAATCCAGGTTGATGTGGACACCAAAGGCAACTCTACCATGGGACCCAGCCAGCTGCCTGCACCCAGCACAAGGGCCACCTTCTACATGGGAGGGCTACCAGGTGAGCTGGGAAAGGTGGGCTCCAGAATGAAATACCCTGAAGCCAAGAGGGGTGCTGCTCCAGGTGGAAGATAAGAGATACTTAACCCCCTGCCCTCTCACGAGCCAGCCTGATGCTTGTTTGTGCTTGTTCCTTCTGCAGAGACAGCTAAGGCCAGCCCCGTGTCACCATTACCTCCCTTCCCTCATTACGTTGGCTGCATAAGGAATCTGGTGATCAACCGGAGCCACGTGGACCTGCCGCAAGCCAGGACTGTCAGGGGCTCCGTCAGCCTTAGGGGCTGCCCCGTGCCGTAAGCGCACGCACCTCCGCGTACGGCCCGCCCGGCGCCGCGCTGCGCCGAGCCCCCGGTGTCACCCCCTCGATAGCGGTAACCGTGGCCAGCCATGCTTGATCTCCAGTGACTGCAGCACAAGTCTGAGGCCAAAAACCTGAGAGGGGCCAGGAAGCCAAGGGGACGGAGGGCAGAGGAGGAAGGTGGGGGGGAGAAGGGGGGCACTGTGGGGACACCTTTCACAAGTACAACCAAAAAGCCAGAGCGGGATGCGGGGATGGGTCTGAACCCTTCCCCAGTGGCCAGGTATCTGCTGCAGGACTCGTGGTGCCAGACGGCTCGGGGTAGGAGCGGGTGTCCTCCATGGAGCGTGGGCTGGAGCACCCAGCACATCCTCCATCCTGCTCCCTTTACCCCACCCTGACAACGCACATAGATTTAGCTCACGGAACACTTGAGGCTATTAATAACAGTCACAGACTGTCTTCTGCTGAAGGCAGTTTCTGGTTTATAATAAATGCAATTAGGAGAAACTGGATTAATTCCGTCACTTTGGTGTTTTTATAAGCGAGGACGCGTTTAACCTTCCCCCAGGGCAGGCTCAGCTCACCTGCCACCGCTACGCAAAGAGCTGTGCAAGGGGGAACGTGGACAAAATTCTGTTCAGAGAATGAGTATCTTAGCAGGTTAATTTATAAGAATCAAAACAAAACCAAAAAAAAATAAAAGGCACAAAGGAGACTGGGAGAACTGCTGAGGAGAAGCAGCCAGCCATCAATCCCACCCTGACTCGCCGCAGTTGCCTTCAGCGCTGGTAGATACACTGACAAAATCCTGTTGTGTGAAGCAAGAAAGCTTTGCTTTGAAAGGGAAGAAATAAAGGTAGGTTACCTCGGAGTCTGGCCAGGGCTGAGGCATCACTCAATCCTTGCCAGCAGCTGCCTTCCCCTGCTCAGCCTCACTCCCCTCTGTAGTGCAGCCATCACTTGAAAAAACCCCTTTTTCTCCCAGGACACCTCCCTTCACTTGTGCACTTACACGTCATATATATATTTGTGTGTGTGTATATATATCTAGCCACTTGGGGACAAAATCTTGCTTCTGAAATGGACTTATAACTTATATCATTATATTGTGGGTTGGTTGGCTTTTTTTTTTTTATGAGGGGTAAATATTGTAAAATGGGTTTTTAACATGTCCATCTAAAACAAATGTAATTATGACCTGTTTTTAAGTTGTAGTATTAAAGATGGTCTTTGTAAATCACTGGTACATACTTTGGAGTCGAATAAAGTTTTATGTTATTCTCACTTAACTAGTGAAGCACAATGATGAGGCTGACGTAGAACTGGAAGAGAAATAAACAGCCGCTCATGATGTTACAGCCGTATTTGCCCTAAGCAGCTCCCTCCCAGTGCAGCCCCTGTGGTGGTAGCACTGGGCTGTTCATGAAGCTGAACCTCCCCCTGTTCAAAGGTGATGTCCTTTGTGAGGGACAGGGCCTGGGTGAGCTGACAGCCCTTCAGACCACACCCTGGTGGGCCCAAAAGGGGCCACAAGGCAGTACTGTGGCCTTGAGAGGTTTGTTACTCATGCTCCCAGGACTCAACCCTTTTAGCACCAGGAAAGCAGAAGAATGAGTCAAGCCTGATGTCAAAAGCATCTAAAGAGACCAGTAAAGCAACTCCCCTGAAAATAGCCATGTCTGCTTTAAACATGCACATTAACCAGACTGAGCAAAACCAGTATGGCAGATAAAGAAAATTCCTTTATTTGTAGATTTATATAAGCATAATATGAAGTTAGTAATTCTACTGCAGTTACTTAAGTTAGTATCTAGGAATATCTGTAAGGAAGAACAAATAACTTAATCTAAACTCATATCTTCCTCTTCATCTTTCTTGTCCTTAGAGTCTCCTTCCTTTTGGTCTGACTTGACGCTGTTCTGCATTGCTTTGGCAAACGCTTCTACATCTAGAAGTTCATAAATGCATCAGTTATTTAACTTGGCAAGTTCTGGGATACAGTTCATTGCCCACATGAGGTTAAACTTCATTACTTGGAAAAATAAAACAGTTGCTTTATTAAGAATGTATCCATTAGCAGGGAAGAAAATCCTACTGCTCATTCAATACCTAACACATTTGGCTCGGTATCTCTGACCTGACCAGCCTAAGACCAGAATTACTGCACTCATGGAATGGATGGTAAAAGCCCCTCAGGGCCCAGTGACACCCCCTCCCCTCAGTGCTACAGGCCCAGCTGGGTTCAGTGAGTT
Source organism: Megaceryle maxima (assembly GCA_024605025.1). NCBI lineage: Eukaryota > Metazoa > Chordata > Aves > Coraciiformes > Cerylidae > Megaceryle > Megaceryle maxima. The sequence goes on from JANHGN010017924.1 coordinate 4,600, forward strand.
CAGGTGACTCATGAAAGACTCCCACAAAAACAACACTCGTGAACAAGGCGACTGTGACATCCCCAGAGTCTTTTGCAGCTCTACCAAGAAAACAAGGCCAAGACTGCTCAGCACATCTCTGCAGAACCCTGACTTCTCTAAATGCACAGCTGACATCACACCATGGCTGCTGGGGAACACCTGAGCCTCTTGCCTTTGCATTGTAAAAGCCAGGGCAAGAGTCACCTTCTGACAGTTACTCAGCAGCTAATGATTATATTCCACATTCAGTGGCTGTGTGCAGTGCAAAAAAAAAAAAACCAAACCAAACCACAACCCAAAAACCAACTAAAACCAAACTCAACCAACCCCAACATACACTTCATCATGTTCCCACCAGAACCAACACTCACCTCCTTTATTGGCAGCATCTACTGCCTCTGCGGGTAAGCCAAACTGACTCATGAGCGGGCCAAGCTGTCCGGAAGCCAAGGCAGCACTGAACATGCTCAACGCCTGTGAATGGGAGTCAACAGAGTCAAAAAAAAGAAAAAAAACCACCCAAAACTGTTTGCATCCCATTGCTCCAGCACCAGGTGGCTGCTGTGCAAAACCCACATGAGGAGAGCGGTCTCGTTACGGTTTGGTGACCAACCAGGTGGTCTGGGAGCAGCTGCCCCCCCTTCAGCAACTGTGGGCAGGTTCCAAAATGCTTCTGCTGTGGGGAACACCGGCTGCTCTTCACCAGCTAGACACCAGTAAGTACAAGCTGCTAGACAGCAGCACACCATGGTGATGGGACCTCTAGGTGGTTTAGTGCACAGACAACTGAAATCTTTCCCTAGATGCAGGTCCTCTATCAAATCACCAATTAAGCCATCCCTTGTTTCTGAGTCTTCTCTGCCCAGAAGAGCTGCCATATTTTAAACCAGAATTAGTCATCTTGGCCACTGCACTTCTGCAAACTGACAAATCCCAATCAATTGGTGTAACTAGATCAAAACTAGCCTGGAATACACCAGCTTTAGTCACACACAGACAGTCCTGGGATGACTGATGTTTCAAGTACTGGTGTTTCAAGAGGCCCAAGGGACGTAGTGCCGTAACCATGAGCATCTCTCCCCCTCGGTGACTTGAAATGATCTTTAAGGAGACTGCTGACAAGCCACTCTCTGACAGGGAATAATGAATTTGCTACTCATCCTATCATTTGCTTGAGAGCATTTATAATAAAGGTAAAGCCCAATTCCGAAAGAAGTAAAAAGCCATTCTGATCTGCCCTGGGGTGAATGCAGAAGGAAGAACAAGTGCTTCAGTAAACCAGGTCCCTCCTCCTTTCCACTGCTACTGAGCAACTTCTGACTCTGAATGGTGTCAGGAGCCAGAAAAAGCAGGGCAAGGCAAAGCACGGAGGGGAGAGGGAAGGAGAACTGCCCCTCCCGTGACAGCTACACAGCTACCTGCTGGAACTGAGGAGACGTCAGGGTGTTCTGAATCTCTTCTGCAGTCTGTGGCAGAGATTCCCCCGAGGGAAGGTAAGGCATCAACCGCTCCTGGACTTCAGCATTGGCCAGGATGGGAGCCATTATCTCAGGAGTCAGAACAGTTGCCAGATCAACTAGGAAGAAAATAAAAGGGTTGGCTCTTAAGACTAGGCACCAAGCCCCACGTTTTTGTCATGTAAACCATTTGACCTAGTCTAAGGAGTACTGAAACACAGTTAGCACACTGACAGTATCCTTCTTCCCCCTTTCAGCTTTGGAATGAGAGTGAGAGTCTTGAAGTAGCCAAGAACAGCACTCAAATGAAAAAAGAACAACAACCAACCAAAAACCCCAAAACTGAGACCTTTCAAACCAATCTGAAACAAGAGAGGACAGTAAAACAGATCCAAAGGACTCCTGGATCCAACAGCTGTCTGGTCAGAACACCATTACCTTGCTGTCCTCCTGCTCCAGATGGCACATTCATAGTAGCTAAAATGTTCTGAAGGTCACTCAGTTGAATGGGCTGGGTTGGGCTTGTGGCTGAGCTGGTTCCATTACCCGAACTGGGCACGGGGCTCGGACTGGTCACAGATGCAGCCGCAGGAACAGACGGGGCAGGTGTTACACGTGTAGAAGAAGTCGTGGAAGATGGTGTCACAGCAGCTGATTGGCTGCGAGAGCTGGAGAAGATAATTAGTATAACAACGCCCTGAAAAAAAACACAGCTTTGCCTCTGGTATTTTGAAAAGCTTCTTTTCAAGACTTTACAATACAAAGAGCTTTCTGTTACAAAACCATTACAAACCCAGACCAGACAAGCGCCCTACCTCGATGATGAGCTGCTGGTCGGGGGTCCCCCACTTCCAAGCAGACTGGCCAGCCCTGGCCCTGTCAGTGCACCCAGCCCACCTTCCGCAAACATAAAAGGAGAATAGATTTAGAAATTGATTTCTTCAGTTTTCTGGGGTTTTTTTTCGCACCTCTCCGCTCTAGAGAGGTCACTCTTGTACCTGAAAGGTTTTGTTTGCTAAAATAAAGGGGGTGAAAGAGCCCAGACCAATTCCCCCACCCACCTCTGTAAATTAACAGCTCTCATTCTCTGGGCTTCCATCCCTATCAGAAAACTGCCCTGGAGAGCTGCACATTTTAGAAAGGACTCCATTTCTAGATGAACACAAGGATGAAATGACTTTGATTTGTGCCATACGTACACGATCATGTAACGCAGCCCTCTCCTCTTATCTACTCGTTCCCAAAAATCCAACTTTTCTCTTAACCTTAAACCAAGGCCCTCAGCAGAAGGTACAAAGGCAGCCTTGAGTATCCAACACTCAGGTTCTGCAGCTTCGAACCCAATATGGAGATGCAGCAGCAGAATCAGCCGAAGCCTCAAACACTTCACAGGCAGAGCAAAGTCAGGACCACCCTGTGCATGAACAAAGCCCTCCCAGCAGAGCAGTGATCAGGAAACACAGCAAGAAACCAATGCTTGGCCTTTGAGCCAACTGCCATAGGCAAAAGAAATCAGAATCAGCCTCATTCATCCACATATCCCAATTGCCAAGGACTTATCAAGACCATCAGCCAAAAACAGCTTGCAAAAGGTTGGGCTTCTAGAGCTGACTGTCCCCCTACAACTTTTTCAAGCCACACACTCCACTGACCACACGCTTCCCATCCAGTGGTTTCTCATACCACATCCAATGGGATACACATCCCTGCACAAGCACCTGCATTCATCACCACCTCTCAGGAACTACCTGCGAGCAGAGGACAGAACACCAGCACTCCACTAGCAAACACGTGATTAACCAAAGCTGCAGAACACTGCAGGTCAGGGCACCCACCAGCCCCTCCTTTGTACAGGACCCACTGCTACAGAACCACACCCGTAACACGTCCGTGCCCCGGTGGCAGCGCTCCCGCAGCAGCGGGGATGTCACGGTGCTGCTAACCAGGCTGGGCCACACACTACTCTGCTCACTTGGTCCTCGCTAAGAAAGCTTACCCAGGAGGCAAAAAGCACCTTTGTTGGTTGCAGAAGCTCTGCACTAAAAGCAGAGTCCTGAGAGAGATGCAAACGAACAAGATGCTACGAGGGGAAGAGATCTGCACAGATTCACCACAACCACCCTCTGCCGAGGCAAGCAGATGGTTTGCTTTGCAGCGAGCTTCACGTCAAGCTGCCTTATGGCTAGATGAAAAGGCAAAGAAAGAAGAGCTGCTGAGAAAAAGTGTTGAGAAAAGGAAGACAGTCTCAGGAGTGATGTGAAGCTGCAAGAAGGAAGATCCTTTCCAAACACATACTAAAAAGCTGGAATCTTCCAACTCTAACATGAGATTTGCATCAGAAGCTAAAAGGACACGAACTAGATCCACAAAAATGGACTTTGGAGCTTAAGCACAGAACCTTAGTCACTGCCACACATTCCTTTGCCTATTTCCACTCGAGGGCATGACCTCTCAGAAAATGCTCTGCTGGGCTTGGAGCACGGCCAGCATTAAGAACAGCCCACACAGCAGGGAGACCAGCACACCTCATACCCTCCAGAAAACCCACATGGTGATTCAGGCTCTTCCCCCGTGCTGCCCAGGAGAGAAAGCCCAGACCTGAGCCTTACCCCTCCCACCAGAGCACTGGGTTTGGGTGCTCTCCAGCCCTCCTCTTCAACTCTTTCTACTCTGCACACCAATATTCACTGGGTCAGAGACTACATCAGCAGCTCTACAGCTTGGTAACTGGCATATTCACCAGGGACAAGTCCCTGGTTTTCAATCCCTGCTCCAGTGAATGTCAAGAAGGAAAAGGAGGAGGGGAAAAAATATTAAATAGAAAAAAAAAAAAAAAAAAGAAGAAGATTCAATGGAGCAAGGAGCAGAACTGACATTCCCTGCAGGTCGAGCCCTAAAACGAGGGCTGTGCAGAGAGCCTGGTACCCTTCATTTCCTGCAGCCTTTTTTTGCCCCTTGGCTCACCTCTGAGGCAGGGCCTTGCTTTCTCACATGAAAGCAGCGCTATTAAACCAATAGCACCACTTGAAAATACTGTCAGGTAAGATTTAACCTGGCAGGAGAAAATACTGTTTTGGCATAAAGATATTAAAGCATTTTACCAAGTCCTCCTAAGCCCGTTGGTCCGATCAGCTGCATGAGCTGGTTATGGCTCATGTTTCCAAGAAGGCTTTGCAAGCCACCCTCACCTAAAAACAAAAACATTCTGAAACACAACATATTCACATAGGTTTTTTTTTCACAGCACTCCAGCTCAAACAGCAGGAGATTAATTGGCATCACATTCTGTATGGAAAAAAAAAACAGTTTCAAGTGTTTACTGATTCATGATGCTCATAAAAGATAAATGCAACTTGGCTTCATAAAGAGGTAAGACTCCAGAGAATCTACTGGGAACAAAGGGAGACTTCTTCTGGCAGTCTTAACTTCAAACCTGCACCTATTATAACAGCACAGTTTATTTTGCTAAAAGCACTTTTACACTTCTGGTATTAACACTGTCCCCGACTCACCCTCCACAGCCAGCAGGAATTTCTGCCTAGGGAAATACAAGTGCTTATTCTAAAAATAAATAAAAATAAAGTAAAATAAATGCCTCTCACATGAAGGAGCAGAGAATGGACTGTACCTCCTAATGCTGAGAGCTCGTGGCCTCCGCTCGCATTGCCACCCAAAGCACCAGGCATTGGGGGATTGTTGAGATACTCGTTCACTTTACGGCAGTGTTCTTCATCCTTGTCCGTCTTCGGCTCCTGCAAGAAAGCTGCACTTGGTACAAGTCAAACTGGAAGTATTTTGTTCCAAGACCTTTATTATTGATGTCCCACAAACCTGCATCCAGAAGAAGAGTCGTTTTGATCCTGCCTTGAACTTCAATACGTACACACGGCCGGTAGTGCACTGAGGTACCCTCTTGAATTCACAGTCATCAGGAAAAATAATCAAATCCTGGAAAATGTGGTGGTAGGAACAAGTGTTTGAGGAAATACACAGATATTCCTTTTAGCTGCCCAAAGACATCTGCTCTTCTCCCCAGACCTTCTTCCTCCACCTGCTCCGAGGAGCAGAGAGGATTTGGAAGTTCAGGTCTGTGAGGCCACAAAGGCATTCTCACCCTAACTGGTCTTGGAGAAGCTCTTTCAGCAGTGCCAGTAGAACAAGATCAAGTCAGACCTCAACTTAACACCTTCAGCGCTGAAACACAAACCCATACTTACATCCTCGACATTGCCCGAAGTCCTGTCCTTCCAGCAGAAGTGAATGAGGGAATCATCAGTTTGCTGGATATACACAAGACCTTTTCTCTTGTCTGGGGTTACAGTGCTGCCTTTCAGGGACATCTTCCCCGCCCGAAATTCCACCAGGTATTTGCTCGAAGAGCCCCGGGAGCCTGGCACCAGGCTTGGAAATAATGCACCTGAAGACATCCTGGAAAGAGAGCGCAGCAGATGCCATGAGAATCCTTCCCATATATTCTATCTCCTCAGCATCAAATAGCAATCTTTATCCAGCCAGCTCCACAAAAGCAATCTGCCTCACTGCCTGCAGCATTTCAGGGTGACGCAGAGATGCTAAAGCAGAACCCGGGGAGAAGACAGGACACGCCACGCCACAGATCTTCACTAATAAAGCAAGAGCCCATCTGCTAAGGTACTCAGAAACGACATCACCGTCCCCCCACTGCTTCCTTTGGTTCCTATCGCGGTTCTACTGGACAAGGGATGTTTTAAGTGCTATAAGCCCTATTGTAACGCTGATCTTGGACTCCTGATTCAGCATCCCAGCAGAGAAACACAGGCTGCCCTGTGCCAGAGGAACCTGAACGGGTGACCCTCCCCTCCACGGCGGCTTCATGTCTCCCGAGGGAAGCCTTTACCGGCCTCACGGGTCATGGCGTTAACGCCGGGAGACCGGTCGGCCTGCATGACTTGGCAGTTGCTTTTCAGCTCTCATCGCCGCTTAACCCCCCAGCCCCGCTCCGCGCTGGCCGATCCGAGCGCACCGCGGCAGCGGCCGCTCAGAGCCGGTACCGCCGCCCCGGGGGGAGCCCAGACCGAGCCCCTCTAGAAAGCCAGGAACTGGGCCGCTGGCACGCTGGACCGTGGGGGCAGGCAGGCAGGCAGGCCGGCCGGCCGGCCGGCAGGCAGGCAGCACAGGCAGCACAGCACAGCCCGGCCCGGCCCGGCCGCGGCCCCTCCCCGGCACTCGCCGCCCGCCTAGAGAGGAGTCCTCAAATTCCAGTCGGGCCCCCCCGGAAGAGTCCGGACCGCGTCCCCCCTAGGCCTCCCCCGGCGGGAGACCCCGCTCCCAGCGCAGGGCGCAGCCAGCTCCCGAGTCAGCCGCAGCGAGCTCTGAGGCAGGCGGCGAGCGGGGCCGAGCCCCTCGGAGCCCCCGGCGGAGAGGAGCCGGTCACATCCCCCCCAACCCCAGTACCTGCCGCCACCTCCCGCAGGCCCTGCGCCGCTCGCCTCTTCCTGCCTCGCGTGCCGGAACCCCGCCCGCTGCGGGGCGGGACAGGGCGGGGCGAGCGCCCCGGGGGCGCAGCGCGAGTGGAGGGCGCCGCTGTCAGTCAAAGGGCAGCGGCGCGCGGCGCCCTGCTGTGTCACGGCGGCGGAAGATGGCGGCGCCCTCGCCCCGCCCCGCCGGGCGGAGGCTGAGGGCCGGCTCTTCTCCCAGACCAACTTTATTCCCCTTTCCAGCATGACAGGGGTGCTCACAGACCTGTACAGAGCAGGAGTGTCAGCAGATGGGTATTAAATATTACAAACTAAACCCAACCTCCCGGGAAGCGTCTGTGTCTGGCACGGGGTGCGGTAGGCCCTCGCCGAGCGTGAAGGGAGGGAGCGCGGGCTGAGGAGCCCCCCCGGCGGCAATCCAAGGATTGCTGTGTGGTGCAGGGGACCCACACCTCGGGTGTTCCCAGCTGCCGCAGAGGCCGGGGGTCAGCGAGCAGAGGAGCAGGGCAGGAGGGAACAGAGCAGGGGCCTCCCCCCCTCTAGGGGAAGAGGCTCCATTGGTTTATAAAAACATTTTGCAGCCCCCCAACAAAAATCAGGTATTTCTCAGTAAACAGAAGTAAATACTGCTAATAATTCCCGTGGTTTGTTTTTTTTGTTCAGTTGTGGTTTGGTTTTTCACCCCCCCCGGGTAATTAACGTGTGTTTCACATCCTCATGAATCTAGGTACTAAGAATTCTGTAAGTGCCAAAGGTCTGATCAAGCTGCTCCCACCTGACAATGTGACATTGTCTCAAATAAAGCAATGCAGATGCTACACAGCAACTATAAAGTTGATTTTTCACTCTTGCTCTGCTTTTCAGTACAAATCCACTTGCTCCCCTGCTCTAGCTGCCCTCCTGAGGTCCCGGGTGCACTGCCCCACAGCCCTCTCCACTGCCACCTCACAGGTTCCCAACACGACCTCCACTCCCTCCTTCCTTCTCTACTGCTGCTCTCAGCCTGGGCTGCCATCACCCCACACTCCTTAGAGACTCTGTACCCCTGGGCAACAGGCTGCTGAGGAACCAAAGCAGCTGGGAAAGAGCTTCGGGGGTGGTGGGGGAGAGAGGTGGTCAAAGCTCTGATTTAAATCGTCTTTATCTATTAAGTATCACAGTGAAAACAAAGCACAGACACAGAACTGGCTGAACAAAGCCCGAGTCATCTCCAGCCCTCCTCCTGCCCTACCAGACGGCTGCCCTGGTACGAAAGACTCACAAAAAAAAATAAAAATAAAAATCTCTGTCACCATCTAGAGGCCCAGAGGGTATTAAGTATTTATTATAATTTCTTTCTAGATGGTTTCTCTACATAGCTCTATTAACATATACTAACACAGTTATCTTATATACAGTGTTTAATCAAGTTATAAAAGTGACATTCTTTCAAAAGGTGCAAAGTTATTCATGTTTTGACACGTAAACTACCGAGGCGAGATCTGCATCGAAAATAATTCTTCACTTTCAGAGCATCAGGCGTCCCCTGGCTCCAGCCAAGCAGAGCCACATGGGCAGTGAGGGGAAAGTATTCTCTAAGTGTCATCAATGAAGAACAATAAATTAGAAGAATGGATTTGGAACTCATCTGAAATGTTACTAATGACTTTCCACTAAAGGAAGGGGAGAAGGGGTAAAGACGTAACTAATGAAGTGCTCTCGCTTCAGAAATCTTCCCCGTTTCTCTTCCAATCCCATGAAGATTCTCTACTGAAGTTTGGATTAAACACGTAATTTTTTCACGCTGTCACCTAACGACACGGCTTTAGACTTTCGAATGTACATAGTTAGCTTCGACAAGAGGGATGCTAACCCCTATGCTTCTTTTTATAAACAAAACATTTCTTTAGCAGTTACTCTACAGTTTTTCCATTCTGACAATTTCTATTTATAAGTATTGTTTAAAAACTCCAGCGTTACATGTACTCTTTAGTTTAAGTAAGTTCTAAACTCCCATGAGATGTTAAACTGGCTGCACATGCGAATCCTGCCAACCCTCACCTCACAAAGGGTTCCCTGTGCTGCCTGCAGAGTTTGGAAAAGGGGTTACAGTGCCTGGCACGGTCACTTAAGTCCTTTTTTTTTTTTTATTAAAAAACTAATTTCATGCTGTCCCACATGGATCAGCAATGTCTTCTTAAAAGTCAAGTGTTCATGCACTTACTAGGAACAAAGACAACCCTACTGTCTGTGCCCTACATCTGGCTTGGGAGGCCTCAACACTTGTCACCAACACAAAGTACGATTTCTGGCATCAGAATAAAGGTGCCACGAGCAGGTTTCAGGCCCTTACTTACTGCCTTGAAGTTTTACAGCTTCTCTTATTTTTACAATGAAGACAACAACTAGACTTCCCCAAAATTTAAGTCAATACAATCATTAGGACATAATTTGATATAAAAATGTTTCTCTGTATGTTAATTTTTTTTTTTTTTTTTTTTTTTTCCTTTTTAATCCCATGGCTGAGAGAGAAGCACTTCAAAAATCTATTCTCTGGAAAAAAACACAGATGTTTTGGACAACAGTCAGACCAGTCCCTCCATTAACTCCTCAGGTTGCTGGTGCTTAACACCAGCAATTTCTGAATTACTGTCAACTTCACAGCAGTGCAGCCACTCTCCATTTTTGCCTGGTTACTCAACTAAAATCTTTTATGAGAAGAATCAACATCAGGATTAGTTTAAATTACTGGACTTAATTTTTCAATCCTCTCTCTCCCCCCTTACTCCCCGAAATGTACCACTTGAAAGAAAATGAATGCATTAATTTGGTAATTGATTATTTCCAGTATTACATGGGTTTGATAGTTTGATAAGGAACAAAAAAAAATTAAAGTTTCCCATTTTTGACATCACGTGCTCACAAAAAACTTGTTACAGGTATAGCTCTGCCAAAGCTTTAAATTGATTCTGCTTTTTCACAACATACAAAACAGACATGACCTAATAATGAAAAAACATGCAAACCAAAACTTCCCCAGAACAGGAACCTGTGTGGGTACACACACCAAAGTGCTTCCAAATCAAGGGTTAGTCTAGAAGCAAACACAGCGCCGAAGCTGCCAAAGGTAGTGCAGAAGATTGAAGCCTCCAAGTGGTAGCAAGCAGTATATTTTACATTGTAACCACCTCTACATTCCTGCAGTTGTTTCTGAAACTTCTCTTATTTTAAGAACAGCATTTGACAAGAAAAAAAAAAAAGCACTTTTTCAAGCACCCTTCCCTTCTCCTAACGTTATGCTTTATGTAATTTTAAATCACAGGTACGCAGTTTAATGCTCACAGTGTCCAAAAGTTGTGAAGACTCTGTAACAGACACCTACAGTTTGAGAAGCTCGGGTTGGGTTTTGTTTCCCCGAGTCTCTCGGTTATTGAATGGTGTTCAGAGAGGGGGGCCAGGAGCTCCTGTCCCCGCGTAGTGCTACATACCGTACGGAAGGTCTCGCGCATCTCTTCATGGGGAGTATCAACAGTACTAGACTGGATCCTGGTGGTACCATATTAGCTTTTCATCCCTGCTCCGAGTTCCAAGAACTTCAGATTCTTCACTATTGTACTAAGTAACAAGGATATTATCTCTATTTTATTTAAGTTACGTAGTTCTCAAGATGTTATGTGCTCTATGGGATACAGCGTATCTTCCTGACAAAGAAACTGGGGGAGGGAATTGAAGAACCAAAGGCCCCTTTGAAAATTAGTGAAAAATATGATGATTTCAGGTGCAGCTTTATGGAAAGAATGCAACAGTATTTCAATATTTGGCAATCCGACGTTAGTGATAATTAAATCCTTGATTGTTGACCAACAGAACTTTTGTTAAAATTTACTTAGAAAAGCTGGTTTTTGCTATCAACAAAACCAGAGTAACTGGCTTGGAATGAAATCTAGTAACTAGATGTCCAGATGAGATGAGCAATTGGTTCTGGAATTTCAGTATATGTCTGGACAGTCTGAGAAATTTCTATCGAAATAGCCACCTGAGTACAGCCAATCTGCAGTCCCAGTGTACGGGTTAGTGCCTTGATGAAACCATCTGTAAAAACAAATAAATAAATAAATAGAATCAAGAAAAGAAAAAAGCAAAACAGAGTAAGCAGTTGTTAATAATGGGAAAAAAAAAACCAAACAAAAACCACACAACCAAAAGACATCTTTGCTTCTTTCACAAAACACATGCTAGTATTTCTTATCAGAAATAAAATCATCAGGAAATATTCTGAACATGAAAAACTATGGCATTAGGCTTCCTACACAATTATCACCACCTTGTAAAACATCTTTTTTTAAATTTTTTTTTATATTAACATAAAGTCAAAGAGTATGAAAAGGGTTTTTAAATTGCTGTTCTATTCTATATAAAAATAGCACTGATAGTCTAGATTATATGTGTGTATAGATATATACATACTCATTTTTACTTTAAATGAATGCCAACTCAATTACACAATTCTTTTCATAAACCTGTCCAAACAGGAAACTGTTCTGTCCTGGGGAGCTGTTCCCTGCACAGACCATTAACAGATGCTCCCTTTTTAGCCACACTGAATGAAAACAATTTTATGTTCTCCGCACAAGACTTTCAAAGGCATTAACTGGAATGAGTCTGTAGCTGCTCCTCCAGGCTTTGGGAAGAGATTGCTTTCCCTTTGGTATTCCATGGAATCATGTGAGCATCCCAACCTTCTTGCCTTTGAAGAAGCACCTGCAGTAACTGGCCAAGAGCATCCATTTAACTGCATAGCACTGGCAGCTGTGAAAAGCAACCAGCAGGAGCAGGAGCCAAATCACACATTACTTCGTGCTACATTCTATGACTGAGAAGTCACTTCAATACACAATCAAAAAAGTAATTTCCAAAGCATCCAAGCCAAAATGTCCTAAGAGTGTGAAAATAAAAGGCCCTACAGGGTCACAATGTCTTACTCAACTGCCAGAAGCTGGACAGGAATTGGCTAGAGGTAAGATTTAACACTTTAGTCATTCTAGTAAAAATATGAGCTCCATAGGGTTTTAAAAAAATTAAAAATCATACCCAAAAAAATCCAGCATTAGCACAATAGTTAATTATGATCTGTTTCAGCATTTATTATTAGATAAATTTCTCCAGGACAGAGTTATCAGCTATTTTGGCTTCCAGCTACATCACCTCAGTGTTGACCCAGCAAATGTTTTAAGCAACACTACAAACTGTGCTGTCATGTGGAAAATCAAACACACACAGCCTTGAACAAACACATCTCAGGCAGCATCCCAAACACCTCCAAGCATTAAACAAATGCCCAGCTCCCTTCCCCCTTACCGTGTGTGCCACTCCACTTCATCTCTCGCGCGCTCCTTGCGAGAGGCTCTCTGCTTCTCTTCTAGTCTCTCTTTTTCTTTGCTAGCCACATCTAACAAACATTTCAAGAGAAATTGGTTGCTTAGCAGAACAGAAACAAAAATGCAGACGACAGAAAAGACTGCAGAGAAATGAAGTGTAGTTTATTTAAGTGAGAGAAAGCATTTGCTGTACACAAGCTCACTGAACAATGAAAATCTCAGGCAACCAAAAAAAACCACACAACACTAACCATGTCATTTCAGAAAAGCTGCTACTAGAAACAGAGTCACAAGTGGAATATTGGTGGTTTATCTGACAGAAACACTGCACCAAGACAGCAGGAAAGAACTTGGATTAGGCATAACAGAGAGAGTGGATTTTTTTCCATTATTTGGCCATGTGGGTTTTTTTTTGCCAAATGCCAGAGCAACAGAGTATGTCTGTCCACCACATGCCTTTCCAGAAAAACTCCAGAGCAAGAGAACACATCTGCCAGTTCCCCCCCCCAGTTAACAAACATGCAAATACACCAGAACAGAGAGCAGCAGTCTCGGGATCCACCTTGGACACATCTGCTCTCCCAGACTTTTCTGGGGGAAAACTCACATCATCCATTGTTCAAAAGCATGTTCATTAACACAGGACAAAAAAGGCTGCTCTGGGAATGGGAAACTGAAGACAGTGTCCCTTTATCAACCAGCCTTCAGTCATCCCTCTCAAGAGTTCCTAATGGGAATATAGTTCCTCCAGCAAACACATACCCATGTTTCCGTTCTCCATGTTTCTGATATCTGGACGTAGCCGACAGTCAGTGGGAGCTAAGATTGCTTCCATGCCCTTTTCTAGCTCATTGAGACTCACAGCAAAACTGGTGAAATTGTACATCTTAAAAAGCAAATTAAAGATAATATACAAGTTACTTTGGCAATGTGGCACTGGATTCCCTGTACCAAATGGATACAACAGAGCTTCCAAGAGAAACTGCTGAGTCAAACCTCCTCCCACTGGCTATCCTGAAAGCAAGGCTGGGATCATACAAACCTAAGGGGTTTGGGGGGGGGGGGGGGGGGGGGGGGGGGTGCGGGGGGTTGTATGCAAACAAGGAAGGGCAGAAGGGGATGGAAGTCACAGCTTTCTTTTAAGCAGTCTCTGCTTCAGAGGATCAAGACAGATTTTCCTCTGTATCTGACATTTAACAACACGGATTTTATGAAAAATACCCATAACTAAAAGATCAAAAGGTCTCAAACTACTGAAGTTAATATCCAGCTGCCCAGTTACTACACTGTTTGGAAGCCTGTCTTCTAACAGCAGGGTCAGCAGAAGGGAACATGTAACCATATTTTAGCCACTCTAAGGGCAAAAACCTTGCAGACAGGTTAACCCAAGACACCAGACTCACAGCGAAGCAGCTGCAGTCAGAACACGTGTCCTTTCTGCCAACTTCAACAGAGCAGTAACATTTTCAGCACAGGAACAAAGCTGGCAGATCACTGTAGTGTAACTTTGCTGCAGCAAGAGCTGCCAGAGCCTCTCGATATCCAAGGACAGACAGGGTCTCCCTTGAACGTTGCTCATGTTCCCCTGGTAAGTCACTAGTGATAGCAACACACAGACTGATTGAAACAGGTACCTGTGATGAGTTTGGTGGCCTACAATTTATTCTCCAAAGCAATTTACTGCCTGGTATGAACTGCACTGTGTCTTGAACCTCTGGCATATCATCAGCCTCATCATTTTCAGATTTAATAACATCTTCACCCTGAAACAGAGATAAGATTTGGCGGGGGAACAAAAGGAAAAAAATCAGTTTCAATGAGAGTTCTACAGTGATTGCTGAAGAATCTGTTCAAGTTTGAGATACTAAACAGTCTCCTGTACTTCTGCCTCACCCCTCCTGTTTGCTCTTCCTCTCTCTGTATACTCTCTCTCATTTTTATTGTAATTTCTTGCTCCTGACATCTCTGAGTAGTCTGCCACCACCTATATACAGCTTGTCTGTTTAAACAACAAAATAAAACCATAGTGGTAAGTGAATGTCTTTCAGAAGCCTTTTCTCTAGTTTTCCTTCTTATCCCATGCCATAGCTTCATTTCCCCCAACATGACTCTTACTTCTTCAGGTTGAAATAAGCCAAGACTACATTTTAAACCAGTTCCCATAACAGCCTAAGAAAGATAAATAGGGCACGCCTGCTTTTGGATATTGCCTCATCATTTGCAAAAGATTTGGATGTGCAATTAAAAAACTGATATGCCCTTGTTTCAGTTTGATTTCCTATTATTTAGACTCTAGTAAGTATTATCACTGACAGTTTTCTCACTATACAGACTTTGTACTCAAGTTTATAAATGCAGCACCTTTCCTTCTAAGCTCCTTTGTTACCAGCTGCACTGCTGTAACACACATAAAAAAAAATAAAATCAAATACAGTATTCTTCAAGAGGCTGCTCTCAGGACCTGAGAGAATCTGACTGTCATAGCACACAGACAGCTACGTGGTGGAATTCCAAAGGATTTCACCCTAAGAAAGCGTTTAAAAGTGTAAGAGTCACAAGGGAAGTTTGAAGCAATAACATCCTAAAGTGATAGTAACACAGTTTTCCTCCCTCCCCTCATTCCCACCCCCTTTCTGCTTCCTTTCCGTCCCCTCTGACATGGCCCATTTACTCAGTTCAAAAATACCCTATTAAGTTAAACAGGGCCTGTTTTATACACTAGAAAACAGCTCCATATGGTTGAGTCTAATTTAAATCACTTGGTTTGAGTATTCATTATTCAAAAAGACTCTTTTAGGCTACTTTCCATGTCAACATCTGGTTTACTGTTAGACAGTTCCCCATCTAAATATAGATTCAACAGGAAGGAAGGAAAGAAAGAGTTGATTTTCATAAAATGAACAGAACTTTATTATTTAAATTTAAAAAGTCAAAATATAAGCCTGTACCATGATGGAATCCAGAGCCAGAAGCAAGGCCCTGCTGTTGCTCTAGATTTTTCTGATATGAATAATTCTTAATGTTAAGAGGCTCAAACTTTTTTTTTTTTTTTTTTTTTTTTTTTTTTTTTAAGAGTGATTGGCTTTTCTTTTTACTTTTTTTCAAAGAGCAATCAGGGGTTGGAAGACCACCTTGTTGTACGGAACACCAACAGTCCTCTGCTGCACCATGCAACATTTTGTGTTTTCCATAACACACAGAGGCTTTGCTGGTAACTTACCTGCGATGAAAAACCCCCACATATTTCCAGACCCTTTTGTTGTCAAGGCTGTTTACATCATGAATTCTGACAGGCTACATCCCCAAAATCATAACTGACTTAGAATTCATGTAACTACTTTTTTTTTTTTTTTTTTTAACATCTGGAGTTGACAGTAGAGCCACTTTCCTCATTCAAGGACTGGCCAACATCAGCTTGGGGGTTCTTTTAACCCTCCATTCACCACCATCTGACTCTTGCAATAAAGTGGATGTTTTCCTTTCTTTTCTCATATTTCAATATCTTTTCTCCCTAAAGAATTTGTAACCTTACCGGCTTTGATTTCTTCTGTTCACCACCCCTCTTTTCATTCTTTTTGTAAGTCTCATACGTCATGGGATCAGTGCACCACAAGCATTCAGTCCACTTGCCATAGATCACACACAGCTTCTTTCTGCTGCAGAGAAGGCAGAGTTAGCTTCTGCTTCTTACAAAACCTCCTAAGCCAAGTCGTGGAGATCCTGGTCTATACTAAATACCCAGCACCCTAACTTTGTAGGTTGTATTTTATGTTTCTTTGCAGATCATTTTAGAAACCAGGTATTTGATAATGCAAAGAAAAAGTTTCAGCTGATTCCCATCTTTCTGGCATCCATTCAGTCCTGCAGAACATATCCTCATGGCTTAGCCACAGGCTTTTGTCACTGTTCAAATGAGTGTGGGTGCAATAAAGCCAATAGCTTACAATACAGACACCCAGAGCCACAAAACACATTTGGGTTTGATTAAAAATTCCTAATAACCACATTCTCATTAATATAAACTGAAGACTGGAATTGTGACTGCACAGTGAAACCAGTTGTGACTACTCTGCATTTTCCCTGGATACCTTTATTGCCAAAGAATAGACTGCAGATTTTTTTTTCTAATAACTCTTAAAGTGATCATCCTAGAATCAAGGGATTTCATACTGACACAGAGAACAGAAGCATTACTAGAAATGCTGTGGTCACATCAATTGTGCCCACTATACCAGCACTAAAGAAATGCCACGGTGCTCAGAAACAAAGAGGCCAAGAGGCTTTTATCACTTACTTCTTGTCCTGAATGTATCCCTCTACTCTGTGAAGCTCTTTCCCAAACAGTCCACATGGTTTAAAATTAAGGACACATTTATCTCCAGTACTGCAGAGGAAATAAGCACATGCTTAAAGAAGAAAACTAAATACATTAGTAAATTTACATTTTTACCTTCTTAGAGCGTTTTTCATAGTTACAGTTAGCTGGGGGGCTAGTTATTTATATCATTGTTTTTCTTTATGCGTGGTAAGGAAATGTGGTTTATTATCTGATCAGAGCAATAAAAAAGGAACATACAGTTCAAAATTCCACAAAAAGGACTAAAAATTTAAAAAAAAAAATATCAGTGTGCACATGAAGACATCAGCCTGTAAAAACTAACTGAAAACACGACCATACTCCAGAGTTTGATGTATATCTAAGATTTAGATAAAACACTAGGAATAAACCAGGATGCAGCCTTGCATACTAAACTTCCACTATTAACCCGAAACGCAGTGTGTTAATATCTGTTTACACCTCCTTGTAATGGGAAATAACTGTTACAAGTCAGCTAAGCAGGAAAAGTTAGTCAAGTGCATTCAAAAGTTACCTCTAACTTGCTTATCAAAAGTTCCAAACTAAATACTTTGCAGACCTAAACCAGCATTGTATTTCAGCATCTTCCTTGCCTCGAGATGTACACATATGTAAATAATCTCTCCATCCTGGGTCTCCTGTGCCAATATAGGAGACAGGATTGTAGATCTGATGCTATGAGAAGTACCAAAACAGCAGCTCTGCTGGACTAAAGCTCCCATTTACTGACAGAAAGACATGTGCAGAAGTAATACAGTTTTCATTAAATTCTCTCCCTCATCATTATAGGAGTTAATTTATTTTATGTAAGGTAAAAAGCTTTTATATAGGAAGTTGGCAGAGCAATTGACATGTTCTAAATTCACATTATCCTGGTCTGCTGTACCCTTAATTTAAGGCATTTCTCTGTTATCAAAACTAAAAAGAGTGGCAAATCACAATCAGCATGACAGATGCTCACCGCAGCCTCCAACACTCCATTTAATGCTTCTGGAGTTTCAATTTAATTTCTGTTCTGTCCACAGGTCTGAATGTAAATGGGCAACTCACAAAGGTAAAATCTTCATATCCCATAAGCCATCTAACCCTGCGCATTTTCTCTAGAATACCAAACCCAGTCCAACAATTAGAATTGCAGAATCATTTTGCTTGGAAGAGATCTTAAAGATCACAGAGTCCAACTGCCAGCGCTGCCAGGGCACTACCAACCCCTGTCCCTCAGCAACACAGCTCCATGGCTTGGAAACCCCTTCAGGGATCACAGGGACTCCACCACTGCCCTGGGCAGCCTGGACAGCCCTGGAGGGGAAGAAATTGTTCCTCTGCTCCAGCATAAACCTCCCCTTGGGCAACATGAAGCCGTTTCCTCTTGTGCCATCACTTGTTACTTGGGAGAAGAGACCAACCTCACCTGTCTCCAACCTCTTTGTCAGAGAGTTGTTGAGAGCCAGAAGGTCTCCCCTGAGCCTCCTTTTCTCCAGGCTGAAAAACCCCAGGTCCCTCAGCTGCTCCACCTACGACCTGGTCTCTAGACCCACAAATAGTCTGCATTTGTCAGGACACAAAAAAAAAAAACCCACACCACACACACAAGACTTTGGACCTACAAAAACCTTCTTGTAAATGTGAAAAGTCAAAACTCTCTGCTTTGTAACAAAAGTGATCATGCACCAGCCCTTCTAAGCCAACCCTCAGTTTCCCAATTAGCATTACCTGTGATTTACAATTTCTACTGTTCCGTATTGTTCTAACCACAGTTTACCAATAATTACATTATGTACACAACAGGTTGGGTTTGTCCATGTGTAAGCTTCATTATGCCTGGAAAGAAAAGAGAAATAAATCATTTCCTTGCATTTGAGATGGAACATAAACCTGCTTTCAATTCTGTTCATGGCAAGGGCAAAATATTTAGCACTCTTGTGAACAGCCAGCAGTTAATTTCAAAACAGAAAAAAACCCCCAGACTTTTCTTTACAAGCCAACGTGTTGTATCTAAACATTAGTGCAATTAATAATGTGATATCCCCTTTATTTTTCTTCTCACAGACTTGAAATCCTAAGTTTTATGGTTGCTATGCTTTTGATTACAAATTCCAGCCCAATATATAAAAAGAGAAATTCCTGGAATGCTGTTTGTTTTTCATTTGTCCTTTTAAAGTTGTTTCATAAAACACAATACTCGCAGGACAACAGGCCTCACAAACTAAAGCCTAATAGTGTCTTCTATCCAGCTACAGCAGCAGCACTGCAAAACATCTTCCTAAAGCTCTTTCTTATAAACCTCTACATTCAGAATCTAGAAAGTTCCTGTTTGGGATTAAAAAAGCCAAACCAAAACAATGAACATAAATATTTGAGTCTTCTAGCAGAGAGGTTAATCACCACCAATTCTGACAAAGGTTTGGTACAAAGACCCTCCTCCTCACAGGCTGGGCAGACTAACCCACTTCAACAGTTTTTCATCGTATGAACACTGAATGGTAAAGGCTTTTGAACCTGAAGAGAGTGACAGGAGGCAGCAAACTGCATAAGTGGTTTCTACAAATATGCCACGAGTTTCCACGTCAGTTTACGAGACCGGCTCCAGTGTCACTGAAGGCAATTTTGGGAGGGGGAGGTGGTGGTTTGGGGTTTTTTTTTGGTTGTTTAACACTGGTTGAACATGTAGCACTCTATTATAGTTTCAGAAATGTGACATTTAAAAAAATCCAATTTATTACTCAGTTCCATCCTTTCCCCAAAGATTTTCTGAGAAGGAAGTCATAAGAATTGAAGAATTTTCCCATTAAGTTTCACTTTGGTTTTAAAGTTCTGTGAAAAGCCTTACAAAGATGAGTTAACAGATTCTAAATCCTTAAAAGACCTTCTTCCAAGAGTGGTCAAAATGTTAAACAACAGGATTCCTATTATCACCAGCTCAGCAGAGTCAAAGCCATCTATTCTCACTCATCTTTCCATGCTGGTAAAAGAAATGCTTAAGTTAGCCAGTTGGCAATCAGACCATCTTAGGAAAGCTTGCCAACTCTTTTTTTATTTAAAAAAAAAAAAAAAAAAAATTAGAAACAAGCAGTGTCCTCTTTATA
>JANHGN010017924.1:34312-47427 GCA_024605025.1 Megaceryle maxima
AAAAAAAAAAAAACAACGTTTGATGTGTTGGAAACACTAACACCCCTGCAGGCAACTTCTCAGCCAAATAAATTAAATCCCCCACAAAAAAAAAAAAAAAAAAAAAAAAAAACAAACACCACACCACCAAAAAAAACCAGGGGTCTCCTTAGAATAGATTCCTGTTCTAGAAGTGGATGTCATCAATTAATAACCACAGAAAAGTTGTGGTTGCCTCAAGGAGTGAGCTCACTATCTTAAAGGAGGCAGCAGACTACTTGGGCTGCTGATGAGAGCACTACAGAATTCTAAAGCATAACTTCCCCCACATCTAAAGCCCATGTCTAAATGTGGCTTCTGCCCATCTACTGATCTGACCTAGAGGAAAGAGAGTATCCTTGGAAAGCACAGCCTGAGGAGTCTGCCAAGGGTGCTTCATTTTGGTAAACTTGGAACTGCAAATCCCGAAGTCTTCACTGCAGAACGTGAATGCTCATCTTGGCTCAGAAAGGATCTTGATTCCAAACTCTATATCCTGGGAGTACTGGATCTACACCTACCATGTTCAGACCATCAAAAAACTAAGAGAGAGGCAGGCATGATCAAGACCCCTTAGAACCTAAAAGAAAAAAAAAAAATCAGCAAAGGATCATCCAAAAGATACACAGTCCACAGTGCTAACTGGAGCAAAGAGTTGCTACAGGCATCAGCAGCTGGGGAACACGAGGACAGAAAGACTTATTTACAGTTGTTCTTAACATTGTAATTATGTATGATTTGGACAAAGCACAGCTACAAAGAACTAGGTCTAGACTTCACTAGGTTTTTGCAAATAATCCATTAAACTGTCAGAATCTTCTAAAGCATCTAGCTGGAGAAAAAGATTGAGCACCTGTCTTTAAGAACAGTCCCAAAGAAGAAAGAATTTGTGACAAACTATTCCAAACTCAGTGCTCCTTTTAAACCAAGTACCCATTGGTACACTCCAGAGTGACATACATTTAGCTGCTGCAGACTACACACCCTCCATCAGAAGAGGACTGGTGCTGAGAGCCTATAAAGACACTGGATCTTCTTTTGCTTAGAAATTTCTCTCCTGCCACCAAATTCCTCCCTGTGGAAGATTAGGATGGGTCAAAGAGTCCTCACAGAACTGATGCACAACATACCGCTTCTGAGCGGAGCCAGCCAAGACCACAAGGTACAAGAACATCTCATGCACAATAGGTCAGAAGTCATAACCACCTTGAATAATTGCAGGGAAAATCAACTTTTTGAGACGGGGAATAAAAAACAAAAACAAAAACACCACCAAAAAAACAAACCCCACAAAACTAAGAACAGACGATATAGGACAAAACCTGACTGTTCAAACACAGATGTCTCAAGCACTGAGGGCTGTGTCTTTCTGCAGCAAGAGGCAAAGGAACACATCAACATCAAAGCTGCACAACACAGACCTCGTACTTACAGGCACATTTCTGTTCACCTTTTTCAGTGAGAGGAAAAAAAAAAACAATCAGAAAAGTCTAGTTCATTTATAAGCATGGTCCTGAGATCTTTAAATTGAAAGATTATTAGACTCGTAGGAACAATCCATTGTGTTTTCAAGATTTTTATGGTGCAACGACTTGAATATGGAGTAGTAGCTCCTATCGCTGCTAGCTAGCAGGAATACAATTCAAATTTCCTTCTTTTCTCCATGACATAATTATGACAAGTCCTATCCAGCTCTCTGTCAGTCACCCTGCTTCACCCACCCCCTCTGTTTACTCCTCATGTGAATTTCCAACCAACCATGTCTAAGTCTACCTTACCCAGTTGTATCTACCATGTTACTTCCAGTCCTTCACCTTTCATGCTTCTTACTCTCTTTTCATTCCCTTGATTCTACATCAAGCACTTTACACACACCACTGCCAGTGTTTCTCATTTCATCTCTATTACAGGATTTCTGAGGAGATCTTTAAGTGGAAAAAATAGTTTGAGATCCTTGAAAGGAATTTGTTGTTGTTATCATCAAAATAGTTTAAGCGATTTATTTTACCACTAAAACCATGTAAGGCTCTTATAAATAACCATTCACCCTAATTAGTTCAAATAAAAGTACTATTTGACACTCCACTCAAGTGTGTAGTGATTGATGTTTGCTTTTCTAGAAACAACACTGGATCACAAAGACTTTTGGCTGCCTATCCTGAAAGCATACTTTTACAGTTACTAGTTTCTGCCTAGAAAAACATTTTCTACTTCAATTCTTCGGGATAAGTTTCCCATTAAAATAAAGAAATCAATAAAATAACATTAAAAATAACTCACAGAAGGTATTTCACCTTTCAAAGGGTCTTAAAAGCATTACTTCTCAAGCTGCTATTAAATTACCTGCATTTTACAGAAAATGAAAGCAAGACTTGGCCACTAAAGGGCTGTTACAATGATGAAATGACAGCCAGCATTAAGCTTCAATAAAAAACCCAAAACAACTCGTTTGCAAGTCTGGACCTGAATTATAGTTAATCCTTTTTTTTTTTTTTTTTCAGAAGATAGCACTACAACTTGTACCAACAGCTGTTTACTTTTTATTTATTTATTAGCAGTAATACATTACTCGCCCCTCCCTGCACACACCATCATTTATAGCTTTTTTTTTTTTTTTTTTCTTTCTTGTCACTGTGCCCATCACTCACCCGTAACGGCATCATAAAACTCTTCTTCACTATTCATCCTTCAGTGTGAAATCTCTGTACAGCCAATCCAGCTTCCTCTAATGCATCGTTGAACTCGATTTAGAGATTAAGTACGCGTGTGCTGTCAAAGTCTTCTCTTGCAAATACCCAGCTGCTTTCGATGATCTGTTTGAGAAGACAGGGGGAACAAAAATCAGCAACTTCCACATTTCTTACCCACGCAGACACACACACTTGACAAATACTAATCTTCTCATTTCTTCCCATGGTAAAAGATGGATTTTTGCATTCATAAGTAAACAGTCGTCTTTGATTCCAAAGTCATTCTGAAGACAAACACTACCTACCACAGGAACAGCTGATGCTACTGAATTTCTACAGTAGCATATAACTTACTGCAAGTGAAATTTCAGGCAAGTATGGCTAGAAGAAGCAAAGAACTGAAGGAAGAAAAAGACATCTGCTGAACCAAAAATCCTCCTCTTCAGCAAGGGGATAAGCCTTACCATATAGGTAACCAAGAAAGCTGAGAACAAGAAAGAGAACCTTCCACCACAAAATTTCACTGTGCATAAAAATGTTGGGCCTCACTGTACATCACACAACCAATACCTAGTGACCCTCAGAGAAATTTGGTCAGGCTACTGCTCTTGAAGACACAATTGAAGATTTTACCCTCTGGAGAGGGTGTAAAGAAACAACAAACTTTTTCCTCAGTAAAACCAAGCACGCTGCAAATTACTGACAGATTTATGCAGCGTTCCAGCTCTACTTTATGGACAGACTAAAATAGATTTTTTCCAGATGGCTGGCAATGGTGTAACATAAACAGTTTTATTTCACCCATTTTCAGTTCAAGGAGAATAATGAGAAAATTTAGTTTCCACTCTTATAAATATTCGCCAGGTACCAATGAAGAGCCAAGTACACAATGATAAATGGAAATACTATCAATATCTCCTCCAAAACAACCTCAATCTGTCAGCCTCAATTCTTTATGATCCTTGAAGATCTCCCTGCTTTTGTGACAGTAGTTTTTCCAGAGTAATTATAACTTGCACAATTCCATTCCAATTAAGCGAAACAAAGCCAGAAGCACACGCTACTCCTACTGGAAGAGCTTGGCATGTCTGTAGCCAGTTCCTTCCTCCTCTCCACAAGAAATCAAACTGCACGATTCCTCCTGTGTTTCAAGTCTTTTCACCTCACTGCCCAGAACAAAAGCTATTTGACTGTCTTGCACACATAGAGTCCTTCCAATTCTCCAGTCAAGAGGAGAAGCTAAAATAGCTTATTTTGGAACTCATCTAAATTAAAGAATGTAGCATTTGCCTTTTAGTATTATAGCTGTTTTTCAGTTTGTTGCTTTTCCCCCAGGAACTCCCTATTTCCTTGCCACTGAAGGATGTTGTATCAATCTCCGCATCATGGCAGGTGAGTATTTGAACTTCCACACAGTCTTCAGCTATTTCTTATTTACAAGTTCTCACCTCCACAAAGACAAAACTTTATACAGCTGCTTGACTGTTGCTGCAGTGCTGCTGCAATTGCTCTCAGCTGGATGACAGTTTCCTTCCCTTTTTCCTGTGCTGTTCTCCAGTCAGGGACCTTTAAACCTTCTTCAACTTTCTTGTTCATCAGCAACAAGTTTCTGACTTAACTATTGTCTGAGTGCTGCACTCTCCTAGGCAAGGATGCAACAGCTCAAAACATGAACAAGGCTGATACATCTATGTCTGAAGACTTCCAGTGCCAGGCTATCAGCAAGTGCTCTGCTTGTGGAAGGGAAAGGAGCAGCACCTTCACCTCAAAATGATACAGGCAGTTCAGGCCACTTGCAACCACAGTGCCTCCGAATCAAACAGGCTGAGTACTCAAGGCACAGACACCCAGAGAGGTGCTTTTACTTGGGGACTGCAGCCCAGCTGCACCGATGACCAAAGAGAGACTGTATAGAGATAATTTTATAAAAAACAGGAAAAAGCTGCAAGTAGAGGCACCTTAAGAGAACTGGAAATTCAAAATTTAATGATGACAACACACCCCTGATCACAAGCGGCCCAGATTTTGTGGTTTACAAGCCAAGCAACAAAGCTCATCTATTTCCTCATATATCAGGGCTGTGGATTAGTATTTACTAATTAGATGTATTATGGGATTTGCATGCATGAATAAACACCTCCACGTTCATTTTTACTTTTGTACTAGTCTGATTACCCTACAGGAGAGATGGTATTTTTAAAGCTCCAACTGAAAGACAACAGATAAAAACATCCCAAAAGAGTATAATAGCCATAACTACAGTCCAACACCAAAATTGGTTGGTAAATCTGTACTGCAGGCTGTATTATCTTCCATTTTGTGCCAAGGAATTCCCGGTACTAGCTGTCCAGAATACTCACAATACATTTTTACTCTTTGAAATTAACATTTAAAGTGAGTGCCAAGGCAATTAACAGAAAATAGACAAGCTTAACAGAATTTACTGAAGCAAGTCTTGAACAAGTTATTCAGGCAGCACCTAGTTTTTCCAGTCATCTTACTTATTTGCATTCCAGTGCCTACAGTATACAAAAGCAGAGTAGCAAGGGTTAAGCTAAGCCTAGCATGTGAAGTCAAACACTTGTAAGAGCTTCTGGTATCCTGAATCAAAGGACTGCCATTTTGATTCCTCTGAAGTAAGCTTTGCACCTTGGTGGTGATGTAAAGCCATCCACAAACCGGTTAAATGAGATATTATGCTGTCTGGTAGCATACTTTAGAAATACAGATACCAATGCTGAAATAAAAATGCCCTGTTTGTCCCAAGCAAGAAACTCCCAAACCTGAACAGAAAAGGGACAGATCTCTAACTACCTATTAGTCACGCAGGCACAAAGTCTGGTTTGTACTTTTGTTATGCAAAAGTCTCATCGGTGCTACGGAACTAGTCAAAAGTGGGTTACTCATTAGATCTCCTTTGAATTCTCCCAATTTATCAGAAAAGGTTCATACATTCCTGTGTCACCAATGACCACAGATGATTTTTTTCTGAAAGGACACGAGGATGTTTTGCAAAGGCAACAGACAAAGCGAAGCCTGCAGTTGCCATAAATATTGCAGAAATGCAAGAAAATACTCGCACCACGTCCATAGGACACCTTGAAACAGGTTCTACGGAGGAGGGCATTACTAGGATTGACATACTGTGTTCCAGAAGTACAGCTGTCAGAGAGAACAAGCAGAAAGGGCTGTTCCTAAACACGCACAGCACACCGTCACATGTACTAAGACAGATGCCAAGAGGCTTGCTCTCAGGAGAAAACATGCTTCTCTCAGTGATCTTCACAGCCCTGACGCAGAGAATGGAACTATTCATGCCACCCACACTAGGGCGACAGCTAAGGTCCCGTGACAAGGAAGAACAAAGTCGTACGGTACCTGTCAGTCAGCCAGTGTTGAATAACGCCAAACAAAGTGTTCTGTCAAGCCCTGCGTTGAACCTGTGACTCTACAGCAACAGGTACCAGGTGATCCGGCCTGCAGTAACATGCTTTGCTTTCAAAAGCTTAGCTCACGATCCCCAGCAGCAGAAGATACGGGGAACACTTTTTCAGAGACAGTGTCAGTAAGATCAGCCCCACACTTGGCACAGCTCCCAGTTTTAAACCATTTCCTCCCACTTAGATCTATTTTTAAAACCAGGACAACAGAAGCACAAGACGTTGCAAATGACTTTACAAAGTATCTCATCCACTCCACACTTTGTCACACCCATGTGAGCACCTACATGAGAAGAGATGCACATGATCCCTGTGAAGAGGGGTTCCACCTTCACAGCTTCTCTCTGAACCCAAAGTTGTGGAGATCCCCTGCCTGCTAAGTAGTCAAAGGCTGCTCTCTCCACACTTAAGTCAGATGGAAGCTACAGAGGTGACCTGTAATGGTTGTCCATAGCATAATTTCCTTTGCTTACAGCTGTGTCAAGTACTAAAAGTTGACATTTCCTCCTTATATCTGTGTCACTAAGATCCTGGAACCTCAAAACTTATACATCAATGAAAGAACCCCAAACGCTACTACCTGTTCAAAACAGCCCATAAGAGTTTAAACATTACATTATTATGACTTAGTTAATTCAACATAACTAGTTACTCCATACTAAACTCGTTCTTCTATGTCAATCCTCAACAAAGACCTAGCTGGTTAACCAAAAGCTACTCCTCCTTAAAGAAACATTTACATTTCTATAGAAGGGTAAGCATTTACAGCTGGACTGGCTGATGGGACTGGAATGTGGTTCAGCAAGCTCAGTTCTGAAGCCTGACTGGCTGACTACACCTGCACCATTTTATTCCTCCAGACCCGAAGCGGAGATTTCACATCATGCAGCAACTCTGGAAAGCCACTGTTTTGTTGACACTATCCTGCTACCTTTCCAAATCCTGTTTGGTTGATTTTTTTTTCACTGTTCTAGCTCTGTGAGGCAAATATAAAATACCAGGTTACGTTCACTATACAAGGCACTGAATCTACTTGTGATATCAAGGAGCATTTAAGTAAAACAAAGTATGGCAATAGTAAATGGTCATAAAAATAAACACAGATGTTGAGCAGGCAGGATGTCAGAAGTTCAATACACTGGACTTAGAGTGCCACCAAAGAATTAAAGTACCATATTCATCAGCTTTTTCACAGGCCTAACAAGGTTTTGTTGGATGTGCATTTCCACAGCAAAATTTAAAACAAATTAAGTTTATTAAGTTGAAAGAAGAATATTAGTGAGAAAGAGGTGGGGGAAAAAAAAAAGGTTATTTGAGGCCTTCCTCACAAAAGAGCTTCCTGTCAAATCTCACAGGATAGAAATATTGCACAAGGAAGAGAAGGGGCAAATCCCACAAAGTCTGACAAGTTTTCAGGTTTTTGTTTTTCTTTAATTGGTCAAAAGAGCACAAGCTCAATTTAACACAAACGGTATTGACATAATTTATAATTAGCTCAATAAAAAGGGAAAATTCATTCCATGCTCCATATAAACCACCTAAGAGCAAATGCTAATAAAGAGCAATATTTTTATTAGTTTGCTCTCCTGGGTTCAGGATGCATCTTCTGTCCATAAAGGGACTCCAAAGACAGTAGAATATACACACCCTTCATGTTAACACTAAAAATAATAAATGGGGAAAAAAAAAAAACAAAACACAAAAAGCCCCAAGAGTTTGCAGCATGACTGGTGGAATAAGAGCCAACTCCCCCTTCTCTTCAGTTGCCAGCTGAAATAAAATATAGCTGTAGTACTTCAAGGGACAGAAATAAATAGCTTGAACTAGAAGATAAATATTCATGTGGTTTTGCTTCATACACATCTCCTGAAAGCATCAAACTGCAGTGTTTCATCTCTGAATGAAAGCTTCAGCAAGGATGAATCTTAATTGACTCATGAAATTAGGTTACCAACAACACTGGATCTAAAACATCTATAAAAATTACCCAAGAAGTCAATTTAATTGGTAATTTAGATACCTGCTGTAATTACTATGCACTTAAAATCTCTTCAACTAGAGAACAGCTACACAGGGGGCAGAACTGAGAAGAGGATTTTATTTACTGAGTGAGATTTGTTTCTTACTCCAAAGTTGGAATATAACAGCATCTTTCACCGAGACATCTCGGCAAGATGAAACTCACTCAGCACCCACGCTAAGAGCAGGGCAACTTCCTTCCCAAGGCTGCTAAACGAAGCATGTTACACGAGGTTCAGTGAAAAGGATCAGCTGAAGACCTGGCCCACTGTCACTTCTCTGTGTCTTTAAAGACCGCAGCTATTATAGGCTTTAATGTAGCTGGGAGTAACTAAAAGCCCTGGGGACAGGTAAGTACATGCACTGGATCCTACTTGGATGGAGTTAACTTCCTATTTAGTAGCCTGTAGGGTGCTGTGCTGGTGACCAAAGCAGAGCTGATGACAGACCCAGGTTTTATTGCTGGGGTGCTTACACAGCATCAAGGTTTTCCCTCCTTCTCACTTTGTCCCATGCCAAGTAAGCTGGAAAGCAACACAGGGGGGACAGCTGACCCCAACTAACCTCAAGGACATTCCCAAGCATATCCCATCGCACTGGGCAGTAATGCTGGAGGGGAGTTGTGCAGAGGCTGCAGTTGCTCAGGGACTGGCTAGATGTGGGTCAGCTGAGAGCAATGATGCTTTTGCATCTCTTGGTTTTCTTTATTTCTATCTGGCTTTTTCCCCGTGCCTGCTGGAGTCAACCCACAACAGAACCAACAGAGCAAAGCATCCTAAACTGATAGTTTAAGCTGAACTTATTTTCAAAGCACTTGAAACAATGGAGGCAGCAAACTGAACACCTGAAAATTTAGCTTTGAACACAAGCCCAAAAGATTTCTGGCAGGGAGAAACCTATCTGTATTCTTAAGAGAAAAAAATT
Source organism: Megaceryle maxima (assembly GCA_024605025.1). Taxonomy (NCBI): domain Eukaryota; kingdom Metazoa; phylum Chordata; class Aves; order Coraciiformes; family Cerylidae; genus Megaceryle; species Megaceryle maxima. Next base: position 43,404 of record JANHGN010017924.1, read on the forward strand.
TTGATGATATTTCACAAGAATTTGAGCCAACTGCATTGCTAGAAGTCTGATTTGCAACTGAGTTCAGGCTACAAAACTTGTTTCTGCATCAGAACAAACCACAGTAGTGCCATGCACTAAGTACTGCCCCCAGCAGAAAGCTACAGTGCTGCTATCAGAGGTGTTACTTATTGAACACAGCTATTATTTAGTGAACAAAAAAATTTTAAAGATGTAACTGAACAGAAAATACCCTCACAGTGCTCAAGACAGGACAAGTAACTCTATTTAGAGTTCGGTTTTAATAAAGAATCCACCTACGTATCTGCTTGCCAACATTAACCCACTTGGAGAATAAACAGTTGCACAGCACTTAGAATTATATTTAAGGCAAAATAAGACCACAGAAATAAGGTTATTTGCATCTCTAAAGATAGGCAGCATTTTTGTTTCACTATTAATCAACCATTCAACAGTCTCATTGACATTTTGCAAACCCTAGAAAGAACATAAGCACAGGGAGGAGTTCTGTTCCAACAAGATGATGTTCTTGTTCAATTCTCTCACTTTGTCCAGTGAACAAAGACGCTGCTAAACAGACCATTAGAAGTAGGCTGCTGGGCCAACTTCTCTGGAGCCTTAACACGTACAAGTGTTATAACTGAGATTTATGATAAGGATTCTCATTTGCACTGGATTGTACTGACACTGTGGGGAGCAGAGTCTACATCGGCCTCTGCCACCTCAGTGGCCAGAGCTGGTTAGTGATGTGAACCACAGACACCTCAGAATTCAAACACTGACCATATTCAAACTTTCCATATCATCATTACCTTTAACTATCACTAGAATCAAAACCCAGTGCAATACATTAACAGATTCTTTTAGAAGGCCTAATAAAAAAAAAACAACAAAAACCCTGAAATGAGTAAAAATAACACTAGTAAAAATATAACAAAGTTATCCATTCATGAAAACACATTTCTTGGCAAGCATCATAAGCATGTAAAGTTCTTTGTAATACCCCAGAGGCTGACAGCATCCCGACAGCCACAACCCTTATCTCAGCTAAAGCTGAACAGGGCAGCAAAGGAACAGAGCTCAAACAGGAACAGCCCAGATCGAAGTTGCCATTCGGTCTGACGCCCAGCACGGGCGTTCCGTGTCCAACGGAGCAAGACACAGTAAGTTTGGGACTATAAAACCAAGAGGGCCGGGACTAAAAGGTCCAGATCTATTTCTGCAGCTGCAGGCACAATTCACCTTTTGTGCACACTCCCGCCAGATTTATAAACAGTCACAGGAGGACAACACTGCCCAGCCTCCTGCCTTTTCTGAATGGAGGGCTGCTGTAATTTACTAAAAATCTGTCTCATTAAATTACGCGCATAATAAAATATACTGAAATAATCTAAAGGATCTGTCTAGACCAGCAAAAGAATTTCCAGCTGTATTAAAAAAAATAAAACAAGTTTAAATAAGCTTAGTCTATTCTTGTAACTTATTGATCCTGAAAATTAAGACATTATCTTTGTGCACCCAATACAACAATAAACTTTTGAAGGGTATAACTGAAAGCAGTGGTGAGCCACATCCAACACATTCTAATTGCTTAGTGCTCTCATGCAACTTGCTCTTACGAGCCTTTAAGAATACAAAGTAAATAATTACATTGTCATACATTCCGCTGCATGATAATTATTAACAAATCAAGGATTGAGAGAATGTATTCTTTAACTTCTGTAGTGTTCTATTCCATTAAATAAGAAAAACCAAAAAAGAACTGATAAAACACACCGCCTATGTTGGGGTTTTTGTAACACAAAATATATAACAGTCCTCTAGCTTCCAAAGGGGCAGATACAGGGTGAGCAACTTGTTCATTGCTCTCACTTTGCATTTTTTTCAGCTCGGTGAAGATGCCCCCTGTGATTAGTTACGTGTTCAAACTCAGCAAAAACACTCCAGATGCTGAGCGCTCCATATTTAACATATTTTCTTTGCATGCCTGATTTTGTGCATTTTGTCCCCAAAATGTACAAGAATCAAATATTTTAGTTATCTCATAGAGAACAGACTAAACACTAAACATTTTAAAACATCGTATTAGCAAACAGACATTTCTTCTGTCTTTGTGACTCGGGATAAAACGGATGAAAGACTAGAAACAAATGGCAACTTCTAAATGGCAGGTCTAGTTATCAAGTAGCATAAGGCAGCATTGAGTTGTTCAAGGACAAGTTACTTCAAATACCAAAGCCAATGATTTAACTGTTTCAAAACTGAGTGTACTTGCATGCGAATCTTGCTGTTAAGCAACAACAAAAATCTGACTGGCACTACAAACGGCGATTTAAAAATACAGCTTTATCAAAGTAAAAAAGCCCAATTGGTACATTTTCCAGCCAACACTAAAATACCAGAAAGGGAAGCTTTCCACCTTTGTTCTAAGTCAGCACTTGCGAAGTTCACACAGTACAATTCATGAGAAGACTGAGGGAAGTACCAGGTTTTTTTAAATCACAAAACCTGCCAGCTTAAGCAAATAAGTATCACAGAAAGCAGTAAGAGTATTAAAACTGATTTAAAGAAACCATCCAGCAGTGAAAAAAATAATCACCCTCCATCATCAGTTACCAAATCAAGTGCATAGCTGTTATCAAACCATAACGAAGTGCACCACACTGGTTTTCAGCATCAATTGATACCTTTAATCTAACTAGTCTTCAACTCCTTGCAGGCAGAGAGTTTGTTGTCTACTTATTTTCTGTCTTGAACTTTTGTCTTCTAAGATTATATTGGCATGGCTAAAGAGCTGGTTTTGGAGAAAACCAGCATATTTATTCCTGGACAGCAGATGTCTCAGTGTTCCCTTTCAAGCACCACTCCCTGAAGTTACACGTTCATTATGAGGTGCTGTTGGTTCAGGAAAGCAACATGAAAAATCACTCCTGATCTTATCCTAGATTGCCCTCAATGTTCTGTCACATGATCAAACATTTGTATGACTTGACAACTATTTTAAGAAAAGCTATGTTTACAGTAACTAAAAAGCCCAGGGGGTTACTTAGGGGGAAAATCACTGCTCAGAATTTCTTGCTTCTCTGCTAGTTCAGCCAGTTCTCCTACTTCCATCCCACAGCGCAGCGCTTTATGTTTGGAAGTTACCCAAGTCACTGCTTCCAGAAATTGCCCTGAGGTTTTAGAAGTCCCAGAGCATATTGGTATGAAGTTTGTTAAGATGGTAGATATCTGGTTGCCCCCAGTGGAATGTGGAGTTAATGAACTCTGGAAGCTTAAATTGGAATAAAACTTTTTTTTTTTTTCCTTGCATCCATAATATTTAAAAGAGAAAAAAACTGTGAGAAGAGTGGAACAGTAATGCTGATCCACACTGCAGACTTGTGTCTCTTTTTTACTTTTCCTGTTCTGAAATCTTAAATGAAGGCTATAAATTTTGAGTACATTCACAGTAAACAAAAGCAGTATTTGCTTGCATTCAACGTGCTCTGGCAGATACTTCTGAGGGGAAACCCAAGGCTAAGGGAGACATGAAAAACAAAAGGCAATTTCAAGCCCGTATCTGAAACTCTGGCCTGCAAGTCCAACAAACCACTTCCAAAAGGAGTCCTGAATCCAAACACAGAGATAGCACAAACACGATTAATATCCAAATTAAATAAATGGCAACATAATTTATACCTTTGTCACCAAGCAGAAGTTCTGGTGGCATGTTATTTAAAAAAAAGCCTTTTTTCCTGCTATTTTTCTCATCTTGCTTGCCTCCCTTTCAGGAGCTCTGTAAGAGAAACATTGAGTAGATAACTGAAGAACACACACACAAAAAAAAGCCAAACTTAAATCCTAACTGCTTGCTGTGCTTCAGCTGTGGCCTAAAAGGCCCCTTGAGGCTCCTGCATCGTGCAGAAGCTCAACGCATTCATCTTGGGAACTGAGCGTCCGAGACGCCTTTGCTGAACTACAGAGCTCCGAAAGCAATTAGGGGAGGAAACAAAAAAAAAAAAGGGGGGGGGGGGGGGATTAG